>JAPMUY010003101.1:0-82500 GCA_026901105.3 Galaxias olidus | reverse complement strand
TCCAAATCCTTTTTTTTTACGTAAATAAAATGTCTGTCCCGTTTTCATAACATCATAGCCTATATCCTGTGCTCTTTGGCACTAGATTATGTATAGGGTTGCCAAATAAGGTACAGTAAACCACCATGAGAATTCCATGTAGCACATTCATTTATTATCCATCCTCTTGGTGTTTGTTCAATCTATAGAACATGACCAGTGCTTGAGCCTAAGCAGGACACGGTCAGCTTTCCGCAGGTCTTTGTGATGGAGGTGGAGGACGATTCCCAAACAGTAGGTTGTCTAAAGACGAGGGTATGCCACGTGGCAGAGCGTATCATGAAATGAAAGACTACTCACTGAGACGGTGCCTCTGTAAAGGCCTGCTTCGAGGAAGTAGCTACTCTTTTATTGATTGGTACAGCGGTGAGGGATCGTTACGCGGTGAGCCGCGATGCTTACGCCACCGGGCCCTAAGCTGTCAATCACAACAGGCTCGGAGCCTCTCGCTCGTCCTCCAGCAGAGACCTGGTTCTACCCTGGACGTCTGCCGTGACTTCCCCCATCATAAGACACGTTCCTGAGCTCTGTGAGAGATTTAGGGTCCCTCTCTGGGCACTGTGAGCAGCCACAAATGTCAGATGCTCCATCCACAGACGTGGCCATGATTTAGGCTGGTTTGATTTATTCACCACGGCAGGATTGGGCCAACGCTCACTGTTGACTTGGACAATGGGGGAGAGGTAATGACTCCAATGACCTGGTTGAATCTAGTTAAATACATGTTATTATTTTCCGCAAACCTAACCCACCCAAAAATCCCCATACTGTAAACAACTCTCTTGATGAAACCAACACAAGACACATACCGAGCAGCCAAAACACGCGAATGCATTTCCTGGACAAACCGTTCTTGGCAATGATGACGGCCTCCTTCCTTTGCATGGCTCCTAATGATAATCAGCCCTAAATGCAGAAGCCAGAGCAATCACAGAGAGAGGGAGAGGGAGAGGGAGAGTGAGAGGGAGAGAGAGAGAGAGAGAGTGCTGCCTCCTCCTCCCACACAGCAGGGGTTCCACTACAGAAGACCTTGGCTCGCACCGAGAGCTCATTTACATTTCAAGCGCCGTCTATAACTGCGAGCGATGTGATGTTTTCTCCTCTCTGCTTAGGAGTCTTATTTTTCCCTGGGCTAATTCCCCCCACCAGCCATCCTGTCTGTCTGTGCTGCGTACGCCAGACCCTGGCTACTTCAGACGCACTGCAAACCCCTCCTTCCTGAGTGCGTCTGCAGACTAGCTGGGTGGGTTGGTCCTGGACGCAGTGCCAAAACAGACGCCTTCTAACAAGAAGGATCTGGTTTGAGTCCGTGGGCACAAAGGAGCGTCCACGGCGACAGCACCCAGGGGGTGGGGGGTGCAGGAGGGGGGTCGTGTGGTTGTGAAACATACAGGTTTAACACTAGACACGGTCCCTTGTTTACGGATGAAAACAACAACAGACAGTAGAAAAAACACGTAGAATGGCTTATTTAGTCATCAAACTGGGTTTAACCACAAGAACGCACAGAGCTTTCACGTTGACACATCCACCCACAGTATCTAGTATCTACAGTATCTACAGCATCTGACTTTCGACGAGCAAACACGCTATGTTTGTTTTTCTACGATCTGCTTGTGGATCAGCAGAGGCCGAGGGAGCGGCATGAGGCCCGGTGCGGTGGCGTGGTGGTGGGGCAGCGGGGCCACAGCCATAGCCCTCCACACAGCAGCACCAGGAAAAACCAGTTCCCTCACAAGGTCATTCTGCCCTGGGAAGCGATGACGTCTCTGTGCTCTATAGACACAGGCTGCAACACCACCTCCTGTTTGTGCCTTTACTGTACGCAGTGTTTATTTGTGTGTGCGTGCGTGTGTCTGTTAAGATTGGATGTGTGTGTGGGAGTCTGAATTACACATCAGCTAGGAATGAGAAACCGTCATTGAAAATAACATCTTTCAAAGAAATTGCCTAATACAAATGCAAGGCCGGTGAACAAGAGATACACAATAATAACACAGTCAATATCTCAGCATCATTTATATAAACTGGAGAGAGATGATATATTTAAAATGCACTTGAAATGCTATTTCATGCACTACACAGAAGAAGGAGGAAATACTTCCTTTCCAAATAACATAATGAACAGGATTATCACTACATTCATTTCTTATTTGTTATAACGTGAGTAATGGAGTAACGCGATAATTTGACAGATAATGGACTGCCAGTCAGCCCAAGGTGCGTTTTTTCAGTGAGTGCTTGTGATGCCGCCAGTGCGCTGCTGTTCGTGATGTGGTCACCCTTTTTGGCTTCACTATAGCTTTATTACCGTTATAGCCCCAAGTAGGTGGAAAATAATTCCTAAGAAAAACCCTTGGTCGGCTTAAATAAGAGTATATTGTACATGGATATTTCTACATTTCTTATTGCTGACTAATTGCTCACTTACAGTGCATGATTATAGGTATTTTATGACAACTCAATTGATGTATTTATCTTAAATAACATTAAAACACAGGCCTTATGATTAGGCAATTGGAAGCCTAAGAATAGCTATTATTTAAAGTTGTTATTGATATTTTAAAAGGTTAGTTGACAAGTCAATGTGTGTCGATATTGACTTTGTAATAACTTAATATCGTCACTACCTATTCCTTACGCTGTATGTAAGACATTTCTAATTGCAGGCAAAAAATAAAATAAAAAAAAAATAACAATCATTCCAATCTTCTGAAATTGCTCTAACTTATCAGAACAAGTAGCCATTAACGTTTCATAAACGAATACAATAGGCTTCTAATGCAGATGCAAAATATATAAGGCTCCAACCTTGGAACAATGGGCTGCAGACTTCGGGGTCAACAGTAATGAAGTCTAATGTAAGTGTCAAGGTTCAAACTTCCGTGTCTCTCTGCCTCTACGCACATTACAGCCTACAATGAACAGGTGCCAAGCATGAAAGACACAGGGAAAACAGGCCTTCTGCGCGAATGAAACAATATTGCAACATTTGTGGTTTAGACAACTATGTTGGCAATTGTAAGGCATTGTCTACATGCAATGGATAAACCAAAGCCTAGATTAGTGGGGCAATTACAAAGATTGTAAAGAGATCAATGCAGTCTACACACTGGCAGTGGCCACTCACCCAAAATCCTGGTCCATGGATTTGAAGAAGAATTTGTAGCTATTGACAGGGCGATTGTTAAGGACATTTTTGAAATCCGCTAAAGTCACTTTTTCGGGAGAAACGGATATTTTCACTAAATAAGGAGTCTCCTCCTCATCTATGTGGTATATAATTTTGGTTTCCGCCATGAGAGTGAGGATAGGACAATCATTGACACAGGAAAGGAACAAGGGTTCGCAGCGCAATAATAAATAGGCCTGTTTCAAGCTATCCACAGAATAACATCCGAGCTATACTCTTGACATCGCTAATAAATATAACTGTAAAGCTCACGTCGGAAAACAAATAACCTTGCCTTGCACAAAGTAAGCGAAAAATACAGACATAATCGCGTTTAACTGACTGTATTCCTTCTCCTGTGTGTGCCTTGGTAGGCTACGGTGGCTCTTTCAGACCGTAATAGGCTAACAGGAAGGGAAAGACATCCTAGCGATCTGAGTTTGGAATATTTATATTGTTCCAGTAGTTTATAAGACAGTGCTGTCATCTAGTGGTACTTTTTGGACACAGTTGCGCCTAGGAAACAAAGACATGGCCGTTTGGTCTAATGCGTTTATCCGCCACGACTGGGAGAGAACAAAGCGGCTTTCCTATCACTCATCCACATTAGTTTAAAATGACTAATTCCGCACACACAGCGATATCAAACCTAATGGTGAAACTAAAGATCGATTCATATTTTATATATCAATGATGTTATGCTATAATAAAGTGGTTGCTTCTATTATCATTGTAAATTACTGTAACAGTAATTAGATTTCGTTATGCTCTGTTCAGCTCCACTTGAGACAGTAGGTGGTAGTATTGCATTGCATTGTAGCTAAAACAAAGGTAACATATGAAGATGCTTC
This sequence comes from Galaxias olidus, assembly GCA_026901105.3. NCBI lineage: Eukaryota > Metazoa > Chordata > Actinopteri > Galaxiiformes > Galaxiidae > Galaxias > Galaxias olidus. Next base: position 78,438 of record JAPMUY010003101.1, on the reverse strand, counting down.
TTTCCTTTCCCTTTATAATATAACGTCTTTTTCAGTTGTGCAAAATTAGTTTTCATAAGATAATCATATTTTTCCCTATTATCTACGTGCAGTTTATTGACTACTACCATACAGATGAAAGTGGAAACAAGAAATCTTTTTAAGAACTCATATAGCCTATCTGACACCACCACCGGTATACTTCTCTAAAGAGGAGAATCTTTTATTAGAGTGGAACTACATTCAAGTCATGTGTGTCTGAAAGAAAGATAGAGGGAGAGAGTATTTGTTAATTTTATTAGCACAAAATCTGTCTCCACACACAGTAAGTAGTCCTTTTAAGGCAAGTTTTGATCTGAAGCTAATTCGAAGCAGAATATTGTGATTTAATGAAGTTGTATACATACATTACATAAATTCTGAAAATGCCCCATACAAATACACTGTATATTTGTTTTACCACCTGGTTGACTTATTGTTATTGATTTCCTGAGATGTAGTGCACTGCCCTTATTTAATTTATAGATATTCCTTGTAATGTACATTTTCTCTATTGATATATAATGTATGTAAATTGCCAATATCATACCAATATTTGTGCAAAACAGATTTCTTTTTTATCTTAGAATGCTCTGCATCAATACAAAAAAAACGTACACTATACAGCATTAATGAATAGACAAAGCATGCATTTTGATGACTAAACAATGGGGGGAAAAGTTTCTACATTGTTGAAACAACTGCATATCAAATGCAATTACATTTGTAAAAAGGAATGGATAATAAAATCTAACAAAAAAGATGAGTAATATAAAAAAGAGCTTTATAAAGCTTGTAGCACAGGGAGATACCCTTCAGTCTCTTTCAACATCTTATCATCAGTTTCATCGTTGTTTTTTACTTCTTCCCTCTTCCTGGTTCTCTGCCCTGGACCTGCCAGAGGCTCCCTTCATCAGCTCACTTCCATGGCTTCTCATCCATATCTGGAGACAGAGAGAAAGACAGAAAAAAGGAAAGGTAGGAAAGAAAGAAAGAAAGAAAGAAAGAAAGAAAGAAAGAAAGAGTTGATCAACACTGTTGACGGAAGCATTAAACAAGAGTAACCGTAAACTGCTTTTATTCTAGCATCAACATTACCAGTGCGCTCGTGTGGTCAGTGACTCACCCTTGTTGCAGTCTTTGGACAGCCCAGCTCTCTCTTTCAGTAGGTTGTTCTTGTACTCTATGTGGAGACAGTACAATAGTGTGGTCAGTAGCCTTTTCAATGGTGTGTCTGTTCTTGGCAGCAACAACAAGCTACCAGATACAAAAGTTTTACCTTTGAAGTTTAAACACTTCACAACATTATGTTTTCCAACCTGAATTCAGGGTCTCCATGTTGCATGTTTTCATCTCTGTGTTCTGCAAGGATAGTTCACCCCCCTTGGTCACATGACCCCTGTGAATCACAGTACAAGTAACAATCCAGCCCAGAGGTAAACAAACATGCTGGGAAATGCATCTGTTGCTCTCACAGGACTTTATAAAACACGTATCGCAGGATATGTTTTGTGCCATTTATACTCACCGTTCAGATGGGCGTACATCATATTCCAGCCCTGAAAGACGATTCAAAACACAAAACGAACAACTTATTACAACTCACAACACTCATTCACACCAACAAAAACAAAAGGCCCCCTATTCAAAATTGTGCCAGAAAAAAATACCTGACTGATAGTAGGTCAGTTGCAGTATGTTTTTAGATACAGTAAGAGGAGGCTGGTAGAATACAGAGGGAGGACACACACACCATACCTCGCTTTCTGCGCTGTCGAGTGAGCACGATGACCCCCGCGACAACAAATGCCAGGAGCAGGAAGGTTACCAGGATGTAGCCCAACTGCTGCAGGAAGTGACCTCGATGCTCAGGGAGGATGACGTTAACCACTCTGGGTCTCTCCACCTCCTCCACTACTAGAGAAACACATGGTAGAAGCGCACGCGCACATACATACATACACACACACACACACACACACACACACACACACACACACACACACACACACACACACACACACACACACACACACACACACACACACACACACACACACACACACACACACACACACACAACAATAAAAAAAGGTGATATGCTTATTGATACACAGTGAAAATGCATAAAATAAATATTTAAATCTTGATCCAAAACACCAATTTTAAAGGAGATAATGGTTTATTTTGTTGGTGATTTCTAATATTTTAAATCATTTTTGACAGGTCCAGGAAACATAACAAAACTACTTCTCTGCCCGACTCTTAGCAAAATAGGACTATTCCCTTGCGGCGGCTCGTGCCATGTTTCTTTGCTTTTCAGGAGCTCGGCTAGTGAGTGAGCGGGGAAAGAGGGAAGAGCAGGAGTTAAATGTCAAAATGTTTCTCAGCTCCAACAACTTCCAGACCTGATGTCATGCAGCTGCTATTCTTTTTTCTTCTCGACATGGAAAATACAGATGAACTAGAAACGCAGCGAGGGAGGGGCAAAGGGAGGTCGGGAATTAGTCCTGTTATGATGTGGTCCGCCTGTCTGAATTCGTTTTCCAGCTATTTTCTTCTCGTAAACACAGAAGTCTGCTCTTTTTGCACATAAGTCCCTGTCGCTTTCTCTTATTAATCTGAGAGGCTGGTGCAAACACACAACTAAAAAACACATACTGACAGTTGTAGAAATCCTGGTATACATTTCCTAACAACTAAAGCAAAAAGGTTTTAAGGACCAGGGTAACAAAGCTGTTTGTGGCCTTTGTCTAAATCCATCAGTAATCATAGTACTTAATCATAGCATCAGCAATGAATTATAGCAAACGAACAGATAGCCCATATTCAGCGCAACGATATGTAGAAGTTAACAGCAGTTCAACTCTAGTTGTCATTCCACTGGTAAAGGCACGTCCTAATCTTCATACATTGAGGTGACACCTCGCAGCTGTCTGTTAAAGAGAAATTACAGTCACTTCAGCGGAAAACCTTCCATCCACACCCCTCTCCTAACAGACTCTCACACACCTGTTGAAGACAGGAGCTACATTTTAGACCTCGTGGAGACATGTCAGGACCAAACCTGTGAGTGCTGCCTCAGCTTTTTCTCTCTCTGACAGCACAGCCTGCTGAAACACACACCGCTATCGCGCCACGGCTCTTTAGAACGACATGGAGCCGCATTCCTTTTCGTAGAAGACAGTAACGATCCCGGAGGGGTTGGATCTAATCTGCCCAGAGTAGCCTAACTGCCCTCCTTCACTGTTGGGCCGTGCTTTAGATTGAATCACTGCTACAGCAACACTCCCCATTCTCACTGAGCATAATTGAAATAGATTGTGGTCTTAATCTACCACATCCTGAGTGGGGACCCGGGTTAGTCATTATCACCTGTCAGTGCAGAAGGCACTTAATATGCATGAAACTGCAATGTCACGTTCAAGGTCGCCGTCTCAGGGGAACAATTAAAGGTGCCTTGCAGCGTTCAGCCACGTCTGCAGCTGTTTGCCTCCTACCATTTTCCTTGCCAGATCAAACGCGAACATACGTGTTAATCGCTGGTTGACATATGCAGCACGGGGTCTTCACGGGGTGTGCTTTATGTCGAAGAGGGACAGAGATTCATTTGCAAGTCAATGAGCTGACGGAAAGCATCTTCATTTTATCGAGTGGACCGGGGGGGGGGGGGGGGGGGCTTTGTGTTTTGTTCTCTGGTTTTCAGGGTCCCTCCTTATAAGAAGAAAAGGCTCTCCGTTTAGCTTGGCGTGGAATAATTATCGCACTACAGTAAAAGGCTCGAAGGACATCTGTAATTGCGGGAAATTGCCATGGTCTGCTTGACTACAGGCAGGACTAAGCTTAATCTAACAAAAACAATTTAAATAACAGCAGTAAGGGCAGAGGCGAATAACTTCCAGTGATAAAAACTTAAAGACCTAGAGTCAATGTTGATCCACGACTTACATTTCTGAAGTGTGTACAGAACTTAACAAAAGCTTGTATAGTAAATGGGCCAAGTTTGAAGAGCAAGAGGAGAAAGAGCTAAATCTAACATGACCTCCTTTTTCTTTCTGAGGCTGTTTTCTTTCATGTTACAGCTGGCCCAGATGCTGAACAGATGTCAAACACTTCCTTCGGACTGCTTATAAACACGCTAGAGACAGAAGCAAAGGCACCAATCCACACAGAGTTCGACTGCTATCAGAGAAACTATACAAATCCAAACAAATGTTTTCCAACAAAATAATAGACATTTGCTGTGTGAATTTGGCAAAGGAGAATAGGAGAAGGATCGGGGGAAAAATCGACGCAGTGGCATAACTTTGCTCTACTGCCCCTGTCTGTGTGTAGCATGGCGTTGCCAGCAAACTGTGAAGTCATAGCTCAAGAGGGGAAAACGAAAGACGTCTCCAAAGAAATTGGGAACACTTCCGTTCTGACCAATTAGAGGTGGTTCAGGGATACCATTATAAGGCCGTTGCACCAAAAAGTCTCCAAAGACTCCAAAAGGCAAAAAAATAAACAGTTTTCTTTGCTCGCAGTCTCAAAAGCGCTTTATACTGTACTTTTTTTATGACTTTGTTTTTTCTTTTTGCTTTCTCCGTCTTTCTTTCTTTATAGCTTTCTGGCTCCTGCTCAGCCATCCTTTACTGAATTCCGACTTTATCTCCTCCACCCTCATTCCTGAACTTAGGGCAGAGAGAAAAAATAAAGTGCTGAAAGGAAAAATTGGAACAGGAACAGGCCCAGATTCAACTGACCAAAACTCACTCTAAATATGAGTGAAAAGAACAACCCTGTAACACTGTTCTCACTGTTCAAATATGAAGAAAATAACATAGCAGCGTCGCAGATTCTGTTTAAATGTAATGGTAAAAATGATTCTTACTGGGCTCATTGGGCAGGGTGCGTGGTGCGTCCGTAACAGCAGGGGTCAGAGGCGGCCCCACCGTCAGTCTGAAGATGCGCCTCTCGTGGCGCCCACAGTAGTGGTGGTGCAGATGGCAGGAGTACAGACCCCTGTCCACAGGCTGCAGGTCAGCGATAGTCAGGGAGAAGTCTCCCACGGAGAAGGCGTCCTCCGCCACGCTCATCTTGTTTTGGGGGAACAGCGGGCCGTACTGCCGGCGCTCCCCGGAGGCGTAGAGGTCCACCAGGCGGTCGGCGCCGTCGGGTCGCACGCCCGGGGGCTGGAAGTCCCAGTGGGCCACCTGCTGCTGGTCCTCCTGGAGGCCCTCCCGCCACAGGGGGCGCCGGTTCACGCAGGGCAGCATCACCGAGCTGTTCAGCAGCACCACGAACACATGCTTCTCCCCGTCCCAGAAACGCTTCTCTTTACGGTCTGGGTTTGGAGTGGACAGAATGTATGGAATTAGAAAAAACACATAGAATGAATTATTAATTTTCAATTTGTATACATGATACAAAAAAATTTTTTATTGATTAAACTTATACGTTTTCAACTCGTCTTAACCAATAGTTAACGTGTCCAATAAGACAAATTGTTAGCTATTTGTAATACCCCTTCATCCACATTATAATAAACATGTCATCGCTGGGGATAGTGGTGGAGAGTAGGCCTCACCTGACTTGGTGACATCAAGTTGGATCTGGATGGACTGCTGGATCTGGCAGTAATGGTGATGGAGGTTACAGGAGTAAACGCCTCGATCGGTCATGACCACATCTGAGGGGAGACGTTTCAACCAAGACACCTCAGAAACATTATCAGGTTGATAAAAGTCTCAATAGAAAACTAAACAGTCACACACAGACGGTACACAAACAACACAGCTGGAGAGGATGGTCTTACTGTTGATAATGAGGGAGAAGTTTCCGTCAGTGAAGGCAGATTGGGGGATGGAAACGCGCCCCTTGTTGAAGCCGTTGTAGACCCTCTGGCTGGTCCCGGGGGAGTTGTCAAGGATACGCTCAACGGAGTATTCGGGGCTGCTGCGCACCAGATCCCAGTGGACCACGCGCTGGCGGTCCTTGAGGCGGTCGTGGGTCCAGATCATGCGGGGGTTGTGGCAGGGAAGGACGGCCTGGGTGCCCGCTGGCAGGGTCAGGTTCTTGGCCTCTACCACCACTCCTAACCTGGGGATGGAGCCACTCTGGGCCCATGCTGACAGGGGTTGGAAATAAACACACACACACACAAATAAAATGGATTGAAATGATTATTGTTATTGTTTTAATTACTCATTGCTGACAAGGGTTTGAAAAATACAAGTGTATTAATTTTTTTTTAAAGTTAAGCAGCCCTACTAAAAACTACTATAATATACAGAGAACCCAAACGGACATAACAGGATTTTGTTTGTCCTACCTCTTGGCAGGAAGAAGACAGCAATGACTGAAACACAGAAATGAATGTTGTTAAGTTACTTGATAGTCTACACACTGCAAACCCATTGAATCCTGGATCAAACCCTACTAAACAGTATATTTACAATATAACTCTCAATCATAAAACACATTTCAAAACATTTTTTGGACTATAGTTACATTCAAGGAGACAAGAGATAATGTGGATTCAGAACAGACCCTTTCCAAAATAAAAAATGTAATAAAAACAAAGAAGAGGAGAAAACAGAATTAGACAAAGGCAACGACCACAGACTGGGAAACGCAGAGAGCCTACCTTAGATTTCTGTTTTATTTGAAAAGTTATATAATGGTTTTAAAAATAAGCCAGCTGAACGAGAAATGCCTTGTTGTTCTTTGCAGTAGTATTCCCACTCTTGGGAATGAATAATTTTCTGTCTGCAGCACGTTTTGCTATTGCCTAGAATTCAGTATAACTGCCATTGCCACTGCTGCCTTCTGTTTACCTAAAGACTGGCAGAGAAAAGTGCAGCCTATGAACACACAGAGCCTCTATTCATCCTTACTCTTGCTAGCCTGTGTCAAGGCTAGGTCGTCGGCTGAAAAGCACAGCCAGACCACGGTCACTATCACAGTGACCCCCGCTCTCACCCACATCCATGGCTACTGCCTTATCGTAACATGACATAATATTGTATTAATAATCACTTTAATGTAAGAGTGCCTCTCTAAAAACCCAAGGAGACAAATACAAACTGTGTACACTGTGTTCACTGTATTTGTGAACCATTGCTAGATAAGACATGGCATTGCTTTTGCAAGATTATCAAAACCTTAAAACTGACAGAGAACCAGCTGATTGATGTTAGCTCCTAATAAATCACAAAGCAGGCCTTGGGCTGTTTTACGAGGACAATAAGAAGGTTCTTAGGGGCGGTTCCAGCCCATGTGTTTTAGTCATTATTTAGTCAACATGAGTGCTCTGGCTACAGACAGCAGATTCACCACACTGGGGTATAGATTGAATATGATGCAGGGTAAGGGCCCCTCTCCTTACAGATATGGTATTAACATCCAAATATATCGAATAGATCACTCCCTGCTTTCACTACTTATTCACAGATAATATCTTTCTTTCTAGATAAATAAAGAAACAAAAACAGTAATATTAATATCCGATTCCATCCACTCTATGATAAATATGCTTCATCTGAGCCGTGCCACACACACCCCATCCTGGCATCGTAGTTGATGGAAAAAACGGTGGCAGGAGCTGGATTGAGGGGTTTAAACTATACTGCAGACAGTGAAAACAAAGTGGTTCGCAGCCTGTAATTTTCACCACAGTCATTTCTACAGCCGCAGTAGCTGACTCAGGAGGGGGCGGCATTATCACTTAAGACTTAACAACCTGCTTTACTAAAATCAGTGGGCATAATGACTGGCATTTTCCAAATGAGTCGCCAAGATCTGGGCCTATTGTCTTCTGACTCCCTAGTTACGTGTAGGAATTGAACCAATTGGATATGCCACACAAGTGAAGTCTCATTCGGGTGAATCCAATATGTTAACGTTGAAGCCCACACATAAAATTGCATCCATGGCACTAAATGTGGCCAATACTGTGATTCAGCAAAGTAACATTAGTGTGATATTTACTCTAGTCCCATCACAGATTCAGAATAGTCATAGCAAGCTGCAGATCCAGCTGAATGGACAAGGAAGACTTTCAAAAGAGACTCTTTACTTAAGAAGGTACATCCTGTATGGGAAGTCTGTATTGACAGCCCTGTGGCTGAATCTGCGCCCATGAACAAACACTTTGCCTTGCACTTATTGGGTTGGGATTTTCCAGCCATCTCATGTCAACAGGAAGTGCCCTGATAAGTGTGCCCTAAGGCCTGGGGTGCTGCGGTGTGTTAGCCTGGCAGGCCTGGATGTGTCGCTCTCTTCTAGTATGACACTGAAACACAATATTTGGGTTTACGGCAAACACTACTAGCAGTTCGACTTAAATAAAAAATCTGATTAATCGATGAACTGATTCTTAACATGATACAGCTGTACTTACTCATTGTAACTGATTCTTAAAATAATTCAGCTGCACTTATTATTGCTTTTGATTTAACAAACCAATGAGAATCAGTCTTGTTTGGCTACCTAAACAACGGCACTAACACATGGTTGTGGTAATAATTCCCTTAAGCAGCCCACTCATTGTGAAACAGTCATTACTGACACATATGACTAGCTGGAGGGATTGTGCTGACTCGGCTCCTCTGAGCACATTTAACTCAGAACACCTTGAGGTGAAGCCCATAAAAAAAAAGCTCACAAACATACCACAGGGACAAACCAAGAGAAAAGATGCTCTCACACACTTTTTAATGTGGTTTAACCTGAAGCAAGAGAGAACAACCGATTTATTTCCTTAGTCAGAATCTTTGTTTCACCATCATTATTGTCAAGTATGCTTAACACTATCTGTGGCCTCTGTGGTCTTTTTTTTTAAACAATCTGGCTAAAAAAGGGTTAGGGTTCAAACTAATCAAAAAAATATATATATATACTCATGGAAATTCAAGCTATTTCATGATGGGAAACCTATTCAGGAAGCAATTTAAATACATAGAAATTCTAGAAGTGTTGCACTACTGAAAGTGCTCGGTGTTAAGAAAACCGCTATATAGGCCTACAGTAAATGCAATTTCATTGTTATTATTAAACAAAGCAAGATATTTTCAAAACAAAATGTCTTACTGTAGCTAACTGAGGAATGTGTTTGTTACTGTTTGAAGAGACAAAAAATCTGGATCAAATTATGGTATCGAAACCCCCCACAAAAAAACACTACTTTTGGACCAAGACAAAAGAGGAACTTACTCTGAAGCAGCAGAGCCATGTCTCCCTGCATCTTTTTCGGCGTTCTCGCTCTCAGATGATGTATTGAAGTGTGTTGGGTACAGGCACCAATGCATACAGGATTCATACACCTTAAGAGAGTTCATCTAACAACAAAAACGTTTGGCTTCAGGAGTCTCTAGCTTCTGACCTGAGGCCCCTCCCACAGTCTGCCTGTGAAATCCTACACTGGTACGGCAGAAACGGTTAACTCACTAGCGAAACAAAGTGCCTCATAAATATTACTCTTATTTTGCACCAGTTAGAATGTATACTGCCCGAAGAACTGTTTGTCAGTACTTCTCATTACTGAACATATTTGGAAGCAGAACATTATCAGTGTCTTTAATTATTCAAAATTCAAACTTACACATTTTTTTACATAACTTTCCCTAATAGCTTTTGATAAACCTTTACGGAATAATTGCTTAACTTTGATTTAAAAATCAATCATGTTAAATAGTTGATCTATGAATAGATGAGTTCAAAACTGTGTAATACTACCACCTATAGTCAGACTAGTGGCAGTGACAGGAAAGAACACATTAAAATATACAGCAAATAACACAAAAGTGATTAATGTGCTTATCTACTAAATATAAAAGGAAAATAAATGGAAAAAATATATTACAGTGAAAACTGTTATATACATTTTTATTTTATTTTTTACACCTGATAACGCAGACAATAGTTCAAGTTGAAATTAGTACGGAATCGTGTGACCTGGTTCAAGTAGCAGAGGACAGGTGACTGAAGGGGGTCAATGGTGAGTGGTAAAACAGTTCATGGTAATGTGTTGCTCAGTCAGGGCTCTATCGATCCTCCTCAGTCCCTTTTGTTGCCGTACTGTTTGATGAATATCTTGGGGGCGGCCCATCCTTCCGGGGCTTCCTTTAGGCCAGCTCGTGTCCAAATCCTTTTCAGGTCCTTCTCAAAGCTCTTCTGTAGACAGACACAGCAAGTCTTAAGGTATCATTAGGTGAACCGTTACATTGGAAGTTGCATGGCTTCAATAAGCTTGTATTTTTTTATAGTATTGTCTAATTGCCTTTTTATAAAACAACTTAAAACGTATTAAATCTGGCCTTGTTGTTCGTGTGCTGCTGATAAGACACATAATTTTAGCCATAATTTTAAGCACATGAAGGTTCTGAGTAATATTGATTAGAAAGGAGGAACCTAATAGATTGACTTAAGCAGAATAAGATTCCATCTACCAAGTAAGTCACTCTTACAATTGTTTGAACATCATAACAGTGTACTTGTCCATTTCATTTCTCTGCGTTACCAGCCACAGAATATGCACTGACCTGCTTCCTCTTCCTCCGGCCGTCCATCACTCTCCTCCTCAGGAACTTGGTGCGTTTCAGCAGCTTCTTGTATTTGTGTCGGTTCATCTTCCGCCGCCGGATCTCCAAAACGTTCTTACAGTTAAGTGGCGTCGTTGAGCCCTCGCCCTCCTCCATCACAGGGACGGTAAGAGGCGGAAGTAACTTCTCCTCCAGAAGGTCGACGTCCTCCCGGGGAAGCGGAACTTCCAAATGTGAAGGGAGGGAGTAGCGCAGTGAGAGCCAACTCTCCAAGGGGCTCATTGACATTTTGCGAGGCACAAGGGCCTCTTCCAGTTCTGGTTCGAGTTGGACCCATCGAGGGGGTGGTGTGTTGTCCGCTGCTGTAGAATAACTTCTTGGTTTCAAATTGGGAGAAGAGCAGAAAACCGGGAGGGGAGGCTTCACTAATCCACTCAGTAAGTGCCCTGGACTCTGTAGTTTACCTACAGACAAAGACACAGCAAATAACATATGTCAATACAGAGCTACATTATTTAATGAATGTAAACAAAATGCTGAACATATTCAATTAAAAAAAACTTACCAGAAACTCTGCGAAGCAGACTAAGGCGAGGGACGACTCTTGAGACGAACATTGTTGTCCACTTCATTTACGCGAATGAGGTCATTGGGATTTGGTCATTTGGTCGTCCTGTCAAAACGACAGATTAGAAAAGAAAACCGGAATCCTGAAGAACACTTCTAGAAGATGTGGTCTTTATGTGACTTTATTTGGAACTAGTAATCTTTGTCAGATATTGTGTCACGGTTGCAATTAATCCAAAATGAAAATGTTATTATCCTACACGACGTTTTCCCTGGATCTATCTGACTAGATATCTTAATAGCGGTTATATCACGCTAAAAATGTCATTTGAACGCTGGCTAGCTATGCTAGCTAGCTAGCTAACTTGCTAAAAGCGTTATGACAAGCAAGCGAAAGCTAACGTAATAGTTTTACCTTATAAGAAACGTTTGTGTAGTTTTACCTCCATCGTAAATCGCCAAAACACATGTATCACGCTAAATTCTAAACGTATTTAAGATTATATAATAATTTGAAATAACTCACCAAACGTAAGTGAGACCGGTAGAAACCTGTTCAATGTGACTTCGAGGGACGACGACCGCACAGAGACAACTTCCTCCGTACTTCCTGTTGAGCATTAAAGCGTCAAAGGTTCCGACATCGAATAGTTATAATATAGCCTAATTCCTGACTTCCATCATATTTCAAATGGCTGTGACTACTGCAAAAAAAAATAAAAAATAATTTGATGTTGATAAAATACATCGTACGCTGTCACATCATGAAAAGTGGAAATTACCATGTACCAATTAAATGGTCTGTTCTGGCAGCCAAGAGAAAACTAGAAAATAGAACAGATAGGTTTACATTTCAAAAGATCAGAGACCTCGAAGTATAACAAATGCCCGTTCATAGGTTTCAGATCATGTACCCTACACTGGATGGCACTACAACTCCGTGTAAACCTACATATTCGGCACATTTATGTTAAGCCGTAAAATCAATTAGAAAACCTGAAGGAATAATTCTAAAATTGATAAAATACGTTTTCTATGCTTCTAAGTAAAAGTTTTATTCAAAGAATGAAGGAAATTATACCAACCAACTTGACTTAAGCATTTTAACTTTTATTTGTGGTATATGCTTTACTTTAATTAAACATTTATCTAATACATATATTATTAATGGTACTTCTATGTAAAAAAAAAGCATTTGCTTGGAAAATGTAGTGAAACTGGTGGTGTAATAACCCTATATTGAAAAGACAATAAGAACCAATTTTGTTGTATTTTTATTTTCAAATTTGCTTCCAAAATCTTCTTAAAAGTTAAGGTGACCAGAGAGAAAACACAACACAAAATCTGACAATTTTGTATCTCTCAACATCAGATCAAATCCATTTCAATCCATTAGGTACATTTGAATAATTCCATTTTGTTACATTATATTTTCATTTAAATAAAGGACCAATCAACAGCATCAAAATGTACCAATACATACGTACATAATTAATATCCAGCGAATCCAATTCAGTTGAAATGAAATTGAACTGTGTGGAAATATTTATATATATATATATATATTTTTTTTTAGGCTGACTTAGTGATACTCCAATAATAACTAAATTCTTGCAGCATGGCCTCAAACCCAGTCACTGTGTGCTCAGTAATGTTAAGCTGAAACAGCTACAGTATATACAGTAATCCCTGCCAGTATAACATAAAACCAAATCAATAAATAAAAACACAAATAGAAGCGACCATATGAACAACAAGAACACGAGAGTGTACAGTGGATGGCACAGGCTGGCCATTCAAAGAATGGACTAAACGGGCACAGCTTTTTTACACCAGTCATTGTGTGATACAAACCTCAGACACATTACTGGTTATCACACACAAAATATAGATCACAAGAAAGTGCCTATAGTTGCATTTACATCATAAAAAAACATGGTTTAAAAGTGCAGAGCTTTATCTGTCTCTAACTATCGATGAATAATGGTACCTTATCTATAAGAATCGATGCGTGCAAATTAAGTCGGAAATATAAATACAATGTTCCATCTCAGTCTGAAACTGAAATCCCTACATAATGTTTTACGTTGCTGGCCATGTTAGTAAGTACAGTCCAAGTAAGGGTTATAACATATACAAAGGTTAAAATAAATTGCATGTTCAAGTTTTAAGGCTATGTCAATTCATTCATGATACTGTACATTTACTTGTCATCACTGTAATATACACTGAGGTTTTACATCCATTGAATATTGTGAAGATTTGGCTGTAAGAGCAACTGGCTCAGACTATTCGGTGGATATACAGTAAATCTATACAGCAATTGGATGACTCGTTTGCTAATAGACACAATTACAATCACTTTACCCTGAAAGTAAAATCCCTACTACATCAAAGCGCATTCAACATAAACACGACAAATGTACAGTACATCTCAGTAAAATCCCATCTCATCCATGTTTAATATTTGGTATGGTTTTACATTAGACATTTGAATTAAGCCAAAACCATTTTTTTTGGGGGGGGGGCAGATGTTCCAACCCCCTCTTTGGATCCAGATGGGAACATAAGTCCTTCTCATAATCTCTGGTCAGAAATAAGTGCACTGACTTCTTTATCTGTAGGATCTGCACATTTGGCCTGACCAAAACTGAACCTAAAAAGTAACTTGACTCTCGAGCCGAAAGTATCAGTAAATCTGTAGACAAAAATGTGCTTTTGAAACACAGATAAAACAGAAAAGGAAGGCAACACATGTGTGAACAGGGGAGTGGGCAGAAAGAAACAACACCGCTTAAAACTTCAGTCACACTTCCTGTGGACACTCCCACTTCCTGCATGCTGCTGAGGCTTCAGAGTAAGGAACAGTCCGGCCTCACTGACCAGCAGACTGGCCCGGCTCCACCTCTTTCTCCTCCTCCTCATCTTGGGTCAGGCCAAACGCCGGCACTCGTCTCATTGTCCGTAAGGTTTCTGACTTATGGGAATGCTTTAGGACAGGAGACACACGGTAAGACTCCTACTGTGCTACCAAATGGCATGGCAAAACACAAAATATCCTTATGTCAAACTACAGAGATCTTGGTTGATTTTGTCCTCTTAGATACATTTTAGTCTCTTAGATCAAGTGTTCCAAAACATTTATGTGAATGTTCTGTTATGAAGAATGTGCTCTGGCATTTGTTATGTACAAAACATTTGTAAACCATCTAAACAACATCTCTATAAAATAGAGAAGGAGAGAAGAACAGCCAACCAAAGAAATACAGAGATAGTGTCCTCTATTGAGCCTTGTTTTTTAACCAGGTCTTATGCCCCGTAGCCTCACATATTCCATCTATCCCACTACCACCAGCATATCTAACTCAAGCTAACTAATCCTGAGGGTACATAATCAGGTATATTGATAATGGGATGGATGGAAAACGTGCTGAGACTAGAGGGGAATGTGTGGACTGGATCAGAAAGGTAGTGCTCTAGTGGTGTAAAAAGGGGGACTAACCTGTAGACTGATATCCAGGAAACAAGCAGACGGGAGGGGCTAACAGTTCTGCATACAAATGCATAGAGAGCCAGGGGACAAATACACAGAACAACAGCACAGAAAGAAACAAGCGTCAAAACACAAACAAACAAACAAACAAACAAACAGGCAAACAAACGCAGGAAGAGAAGTGTGTCTAACAGTGGATACTTTGGCACTGCTAATACGGCAGAAAGGCACTTTGCAATCACAGGAGTAACTACATAACACTGACACAGATCAATTCACGAACACTAATACATAGGAGTTGGAGAAATAAATTCATGCAACATGGGGAATAAGAGCGTCCTGAGTGCCTTTAAATTTGCACGAATAAAGATGGAGGTGACTTACGGACGAGGAATGATGGTCCTGTGGTCGCTCTAGTTTAATGCGGACATCTGTTCCCTTCCCATCCTTCCCAGACCCTGCATGGTAGAACACACAATCAGCTGTAGAGTCATTAACTAGTTGCTAGGGTGATCGAACAACAGAATCTATGGGACATGGAATCTCCCTCTCCCTCTCTCCCTCCCTCTCTCTCTCCCTCCCTCCCTCCCTCCCTCCCTCACTCTCGCTTTCCCTCTCTTCCTCTCTCTCTCTCTCTCTCCCTCCCTCTCTGTCTCTCTCTCTCCTCCCCCCCTCCCTTCCTCTCTCACCAGGGGAGTTTCCTCGGCTGGTGGTGCTGGCGCTGCTCATGCTGTCCTCCAACCAGGTGCTGTAGGTGAACGAGTCCCGCTTGTGAGGCGTCCCCGCTGAAGACAGGCTCTCCTGGTTGGATAACACACACACACACACACACACACACACACAAAGACACAGATGCTAAGATGATAGAGGGCAAAACACACTCAGCCTACAAAATACAGTGAATACGCCAATGCCTTATTTTACCCTATGACACATATGACACACATATGCATGGACACCCCCCCCCCCCCACACACACACACACACCATTCCAGTGTCGTAGTCCTCGGTGGCCTCGGTCTCCTCCACCACGCTGGCGAAGCTGCTGGCATTGGAGGAGGAGCGGGAAAGGTCGTGACCCTCGGGGATGGACGGGGCCCTGCCACCGAGACAAGAGCTACAACAATGGGTTAATAATCGACCTTCCTCACAATCACACATTCAGCCGCCGTCAACCAGAACTAAATAATACACACACTTATAAATATTAATCTGCAAGGCTGCCTTGAAAACCTTGGAAATGAGCTTCACTGGGCATTACTAATACATAAGCCCATTAAAATCTCTTCTTGTACATAATTGAATAACCTCTGAAAATAAGCAGTGTGGTCTGATCACGGACAGTGTCGTCACCAAAGTACGCCACCCAGCAGAAATGACAGCATGTTTTTAAGTCTGCTCTTCACTCACATGTTCTTGGTGGTGAGCCCCTCAGGTGAGCTCTGATTGGAGGAATCTTCCGACTTGGGATCCTGGGAGGCGTGGCCACTGTCGGGTGTCTTCTGTGTAACCGGGGAGCAGTCTATGCTGCTGTAACTAACAGGAAAGCATATGGAAATATCAGCGTGTTTACGTTTATGCAGTCGTGCAGACGTCATAGAAAGGAAAGACGCCCTGCTTAGAGTCAAACACGTTTTGCGAGGAGACAAGGCACGGACACACGTGTGAGCGTCCTGGCCCGACACTGTATCGACATCGATCCTCACCTTTTCTCCTGGACTTCCTGGATGTTCTCTATGCCGATGGCGCTGCTGCGTCGGGAGCTGAAGGGCCCGGATTTCTTCCTCGTGGGGCTTTTCCCAGGAATGATCAAGGACTGTCAGTCGGGAGAGAGAGGATAGGTCAGCGACCAGCATATTGCCTCTCTCTAGAGAAACACAAGGACTGATAAAATGTGGTGTTTGTTTTTATATTTCCTAAAGGTTCTGCTGTTTTCTTACACGCTTGATCTTTATCAGTTTGTGGAGAGTCAGTAAGGTTTTATCTGTTTTATGCCACTCAGAACTAAATCAATGCATATTTATTTTACAATATGACACACCATCTATATTAGCTTTTTTTGTTCTTCTTATATTTTCTTAAGACTGAATTATTATTATCTGGATAGCGAGTGACAGTATACTGCCCTGGAGTTGTCCCTCTAACTAGTTGGAGTTGTCCAAATAACTAGTTGCAGGGGTGATCGAACAACAGAATCTATGGGGCATGGAATCTCCCTCTCCCTCTCCCTCCCCCTCTCTCCCTCCCTCTCTCTCTCCCTCTCTGACAAAAATATGCTCTTAGAGACTTAGCTCCAGCGCCAGTCAACCAGCTAGCGAGGATGCTAGAGTGGTGCAGAGCGGGTAGATGAAAGATGGATTCTACAGCTCCAGGGCTTACCACTAAAATGTGCTTTCTGGGCAAGCGCTTTGTACCCTCAATCCCCCTTTGTAAGCTCTCAAAAATAAGGTCTTGAAATATAAGGCTTTTATCTAATGTAGCTTCAAAGAGCTGCGGGAGATTTTTTTTTCTTCTTTTTTCTCATAATCAGCCAGAACTCATTAATATTCTTGTTTGTTTGTTAAGAATTAGCACACACAAATTAGATTTATTAGCAAACACCAATTAGATGTGAAACGAAGTGCATTAGTTGTAAGCACACAAAATGCAATCAAAACAGGCCAGCGGAACAGGGAAATGAGCAAAGACGAGACATGAGTGGGTTATGAGAGTATTATTATTTGACTATACTTCATTAGTATTATTAGTATCTATTTGACTCTCCTGATATTTACTTTTACACTGGTTCTGATCGATCCTAATTTTTTTTCTTCACAAAATAACAAGATTGTGTGATGATCTAAGTGCAGTAAAAGAATGGGAACATACTTTGTGTAGTAGTATATATAACTTTACATTATAAACAAACTTGTCAGTACAGATATACAGGAAAGTGCTGCTATACGAAATGGCTATATGTATATGTGTACTGGATTCCAAGCCACATAAAGCACATGGCAGTGGAGTCATGCACGGGAAAACAAGGGCTATACGTAGAGCATCAAGAAGGAATAGGAGTTAGAATTGGATATGAACCTCTTCTATTGATCCTATCCCTATGGCACTGCCACGACGTCCATATCTACTGGGACTTTTGCCTGGTACAAGCAATGACTTGAGTGACATAGGGAGAGGGAAGAGTGAGGGGGGGGGGGGGGGGCAGAGGGAGAAAGAGAAAGAAGACAAAAATAGCATGAGATTACATGCTAGCAAGTTAGGTTGACAACACATAAATGCAAAGCACATATTAGATGGAGTATACCAAGTCAAGGCACAGGGAATGTTGGGGGAGAGAGAGAGAGAGAGAGAGAGAAAGAGAGGGAGAGAGGGAGAAAGAGAGATAGAGGGGGGGGTGAGAGAGAGCGAGAGAGAGAGAAATAAGATGATGATGATGATGATGATGATGAAACTGTTCAGGCCTGTAATAGAAGAGCAGGAGGGGAGAACGGAGAGCAGCAGGGAGAGGAGGAGGAGGACAAATGGTGTGTGTTAAAATTAGATAGCACGGCAGAACAGAGGTTACGAACAGACGTCCCACGCAGAGGTCAGTTAAACAGGGAGACCGTTTGGAACGTGGTTGGTTATTTACACAGTCGGTGTAGGGGGAAGGTGGTGTGATCACAGTGCTTGTGCACGAGGCGAGGAGGAGTGCAGTGAGATAAATCCCTGTGACGCAAACGACTCCCGTGAATTCTCTCCCTTTGGCGTTTCACAGAAGTCCCGCAACAATTTAACACAAGCTTTAGCTGACATGCACACACACGTACACATTCAGTTCACATGTAGTTGCCGGCAAATACACTGAGGCAGCACGGATGCAGGAAGAGAGAGAGAGAGGGGGGTGTTAAATACATCACAGAAACATTCAAATCCGTTGAATCCCAAGTGGCACTCTCACCTCACCCACGGCCGTCAACAGTGGTGGTGAAGTGAGGTGGGGAGGAGGGGAGGGCTAGGGGTTAATACGGCCGGTCTGGTGAGCAGCGGTCTCGTTGGGTGAGGGGGTTAGTCTAATAGTGCGTTAGGCAGGCGTGTGGAGGCGACAGGCCTTTTACCAACCTCCCCATGGAGAGGTAGGACCCGGTTAAGGAGGTCCCTCAGAGAGCAGAGCAGAGGAGAGAGACAGCGAGGTCTGGAGGTGGGGGGTCGGGGACTGTTACTTACTAGCACGGGGAATTTGGGGCTGTCTGCGGGGCTCTCGTTGTGGAGGCTGAAGCCACCGCTCTGACTAGAGGAGACAGCGTGCAGCTTCTTGATATTGAGCGCCATGGCGTCCATGGACTGACTCCGGCTGCGGATCACCCGCTGGGAGACACACACGAGGAGGAGGAGGAGGAGGAGGAGGAGGAGGAGACACTGCTGTCAGCGAAGGTTTTCAGACCAAGAACACCTTTTCTGACCTCTGACCCTTGGTCAGACGTAGAGGTTCTGATGATGGTGGGAGGGGGGGGGGATGCTGCACTGCCAGCGCCCAGCAAAGGGAGAAGAGACCAGTGAGACCAGTAGGAGTCAAACCAGGGAGTTGAAAGAGCGTAAGATCGTAGTAGAGGACCCTAACCCTGGGAGGGGCAGGTGTGTGTCTGCCCTCACCACACCTTATAGAGGCCCGTTCTCCTTAAACACCACAGTGAGACAGGATGGAGAGATAGAGTTAGAGAGAACCCCTCTGGGAGCACCAACGAAGAAGGATGAAATGGGAAAAGGGGGAATGGCGACAGTAACCCCGAACATGGCATGCAGAGCACAACAACACAGTTATACACCACGGCGTAGCTAACACCATGGCACAGCCACAGTACAGCCACCACACAGCTATACACCACGGCGTAGCTAACACCATGGCACAGCCACAGTACAGCCACCACACAGCTATACACCACGGCGTAGCTAACACCATGGCACAGCCACAGCACAGCCACCACACAGCTATACACCACGGCGTAGCTAACACCATGGCACAGCCACAGTACAGCCACCACACAGCTATACACCACGGCGTAGCTAACACCATGGCACAGCCACAGCACAGCCACAGCACAGCCACAACACAGTACAGCCACGGCACAGCTACGGCACAGCTATACACCATAGCACAGAGGCCCGGGGCGAGGCAAGTAATGCTGTCAGCCAACAGTGGAGATATACAGAGATAAACAGAGCAGACAGGGCTGCTGATGGAGACTGATAAGAGTGAGTCCCAGCAGAGCCAGCGGTCTGCGTACGGCAGACACAAGGACATTCTTGGAAGAAAAACAACAACTACAAACAACAAGTACAGTGCCAGGGGGAGAAAACAATTCTGGGGGGAAAAATAATTTCAACGTCTAAAACAACTTTTACAATGACATGGTCGACGCGTTGTGACGTGTGTTCAGAAATACAAAATATAATTTGTTAAAGAAAAACATGTACCATGTTAATGGAATACCGTACTTAAATCGTGTTTGGTTGAAATGTTGGTATAACAAAAGATCCTTACTACTGATTAGCCCTTATTTGCCCTCTAACAAGGTAACAGTTAACGAGACAGCGCTGTGAGGAGAGACAGACAGACAGACAGCCTTGGACCAACCGTCTGTCAGGTTACCTTGAAGGACTCAAAGAAACCTCCTCCTCCTCCTCCTCCTCCTCCACTGCCGTTCTCCATCTTCTCCTCCTCTCCTCCTCCACCTCCTCCTCCTCCTCCTCCTCCTCCCAGGCCCATCATGGCTTGGCTGTGGATGTGGATCTCCTCGTACAGCGTCTCCAGCAGGGCCGACCGCGTACGCTCCTGGCCACGTCGCGGGGACAGACGGGCAGACACGGACACATACACGGACACACACACACACACACACACACATACACGCACACAGTTACACAGGCAAACACGCTACAGAGTACAGTTGCATATATTATCATGCTCACGCACGAGTGTTCACACAACACGTGAGTCATTTTCAGGTGTGAAAAAAAAAGAGCCCAGGTTCAGCTACAGTTCTTCATCAGCTAATAATCTCACCTCGAGTTTGGCAAACTTCTCTGCTTTGCAGCAGGCGTACTCGGCGTTGATGAGCTTACTGAAGAGGAATTCATGGAATTCGGGACCCTGAGAAGAGAGAGGAGAGCAGACGGAGAGGACAGTGGCCAGTGAGACAGAGAGATGCCCTGTAGCCACACTGTCACTCAAAAAGAGGAGCTCCGCCTCCTCACCTTCCTGAAGATGGCCGGGTCTGGGAGGGCGGGGCCAAAGAAGGGCACGTCGTCACGGGCCGTCACAGACACCTGGCAACAGGAAGAGAACCAGAGCCGGACAGTGAAATGGTACGTTTCAACAGACAGCTCCCGCCCCGAAACAAGCCAGTCATTCAGCCTCTTTCACACCACAATACTGAAACACCAAGCTGAACCAAGCCTAGTTACACACATGGAAATGTAATGGTGTTAATAGCGTCGACAGTTTATTTACCAACATTTATTCATGAACCATTTTTCCAGCTAATGTACCACAGCACCTTGTAGAGGACGTTGTCCGAGCAGGCGTTGACCACCTGCACCACCACGTAGGCGTGGAGGAAGTTGGAGGCGATCATGTCGGGGACGAAGGGCGTGCTCTCCTCCTGGAACACCAGGGCCACGATGTCGTTGCCTATGTGCCTCTTCCTCTGCAACTGAAACGCACAGCGCAGCGAGGGGCACAATGAGACAGGAATTCGGGAATCGGCCATTTATCCTTCCACAGAGAGGCTCAAAGTGTGAGTGGTCAATTGTACCCGTGTGCAGTGTTTTTGACTGCAAAGATCTTTAAGTAAATATTATGTGTGAAATAACTTCAGGCTGTGCCAGTTTCCTCGTTCCCTCGTCTTTGGTCCTTTCCTTCATCTCTCCTCCTCTGTCACACAAACAGCCACAAGGGGGGGCACTAAGACTACTCAAGCACGGTCTGAGGTCTGATTGGCCGATGTCTTCCGGGAGCCAATGGGCTACTCCCACTGCACCTGGAAACCCTGATTACAAATTGTAGGCGTGTAGGCGTGCCTGCAGATCAACCATGCTGAGTTGATAAACTGAGGCACCACTGTGTGTGTGTGTGTGTGTGTGTGTGTGTGTGTGTGTGTGTGTGTGTGTGTGTGTGTGTGTGTGTGTGTGTGTGTGTGTGTGTGTGTGTGTGTGTGTGTGTGCATGTATGTCTGTGTGCGTGTGTGAGAGAGAGAGACTCTGTCAAATACAGAGTGCCACTAAGGAGAACAGGGAAGAGGTGGGGTTGGTGACAGAGCATATTGTGTCTCAAATGAGGGACGCCTAGCACATCTCAACATGGCCCGTGTCATACACAGCCTCCAGCATGGCTTAGGTACAGTGTATAGATGTCCTGCTCCAGTACCTGCTGGGCGTCGCCCTCAGTGTAAGGCAGCTTGGTGGACACGTGGAACATGACCTCCATGTTGCGGTAGTTGCTGTAGACGGACTCCGTGCCCGTTTGACCGTGGCTCACGTCCAGCCCCCCACGGAACCTAGAGAGAGAGAGAGACAGAGAGAGAGAGAGAGAGAGAGAGAGAGAGAGAGAGAGAGAGAGAGAGAGAGAGAGAGAGAGAGAGAGAATAAGAAACTCAAAACCCAGCTATCTTTGATGTAGCAGAGCAGGTTCAAACCCACAGTGGTAGGCTTTAGGACCTAGGTAGGTTTAAGGTGGTGTATGATCAATCGAGTCATTTGTTGCTGAAGTGTGCAAGGGTGAGAGTGGATTTGCAGCGCCAACAATCCTTACCCTTTGAAGTCCTGCAGCTCAATCTTCTCCCCTAGAAACTCCAGGAACTCCACAAAGGCAGGGCTCTCTTCACTGTTACCAAACAACTCTTCCTCTGTTGTCTGCAAAAGTACGTTTAGGAGGGGGATTCAAACACAACAATAGTTTGGTGAGACAAACCATGACCCTAAGATAAAATGTACTAAATAGATTGGATCACTTATAAGTCATTCCTTACACACCATAATAATCATGGGAAACGACACTGCGAGCTTGATCGTACCAAGCCGAAGAGAGGACTCTCAGCATCACTTATCTTAAATTGTCCAGCCGGAAATGTGAAAAAAATAAATAAAAGTAATTGAAATGCTAAGGCGTATAGGGATAGAATTATTCATCCTCTCATTGAAATATATTGTTAAGTGACTACAGCTAAATGGACTTCAGTGACTCAGCGGGGGGGGGGGGGGGGGGGCATCGTGTGTTGGTCTAACTCTCCTGCCTGTCACTCATTTTAACACAAGACAGAAGTGGCATTTTTAAATTTGAAATGTCCTCAAGACAGCTTCTTTCTCCACTGTATCTGTCAACTGGAGGCGCACACAGAGAGAGAGAGAGAGAGAGAGAGAGAGAGAGAGAGAGAAAGAGGAACACACACGCTCTCTAGTGTGTGTGATACGCTGTGTATTTATTCAACATCCTTGCAGTTCTCATGCATGTTAATGCTTTCCCTGGGTGAGAGAGGCCCCTCGCTTAGCTGCCGCGTCCTACAGCAAAGCCCACTCCTTTTAGGGTCGTGGATGGGGCCCTTCAAACAGTTCAGGTTCCGTCAAAAGAACCCTGGGGCCCTCAGCTCTGGATTGAATGGCTCTACGGAATCAATGGAAATCACCATAGCGTCGTGATTTTCACAGACAACAAGAGGGAGTAGTGGAGTGGAGAGAAGCAGTGGCAAACTAAATGTTTAGATTAGGATTCATAATCAAAGATGGTAAAGGGCCAAGGTACATACTGTAGTAAACAACTTTCGGGAAAAAGTAGTATAGATTTATGCTAGTTTGCGGGGTTTTATTAAAAGTTTAAAGTTATATAGAAAGACTATATTGATCATAGTCAAGTAAATACTATATTTGCGGGACAAAATATCTTAAGTTCATTGCTTGGCACAAAAATCTGTTTACGTTTTATGATTTTGTGACTGAAAGTCTACAGTTAAAGCTGTAGTTTCATGCCAGCCATAATCTTTTGACAGTAGATGACACATTCATGACAGCGTGGATATCTCTGAAATGCAGCGTAGCTTACCTGCCCAAACCTTTGGTAGATAACCCCAAACTTAAAATGGTTGCTTATAACGTGTTCATCAAACGTGACGATGAGCCTGGAAGCCTGGTAAGATAACACAAACGTTCTAAAGCAATGTCAGTACTGGATTCTATTTTGATTACAGGAATAAAAGGAGTACGAGTTTAGGCTCACCTTAGGGTACAAGACTGGGAAGAAACGGTCCACGTTCACTTCTTCACAGACAAGCTAGGAAAGAACAAAATTATCCGTTATATAACAGTCAATATCCACAAAACCACAGTTCCTACAAAGACAAAACCAAGCCCTCGCAAATAACATAATGATGAAATAGCATTACTGTTTGGCCCATCCACATCAATGATTTATAACTAGAATCCAGTAGTTGTTTTTTTGGGCCAGGCTCACCTTAGCCATCTGGACCACGTTCGGGAATTCTGTGAGACAGGAGATGGGGATCACATCGTGGTAGGTTTTCAGTTTGGTCCTGGGGGGTAGACAGTCACAACCATCACGTAACACACAAAGTTCAAAGTTCGGGTTTCTATCTGTCACGTGTCGGCATACAAAGTACAATGATAGCGGAATGTACACCCGTACAAGCTCCATAATGTGCAGCAATACTAAGACTAACAGAATAAGATAAAATAAGAATCAAATTATGTAAAAAATTATAATAATACAAAGAACACACAGTGAAGTGCTATAAGTGGGCCACTGCTACAGGAAGTGACTGTCCCTTTTTCACTTCAGCCAGTTTGTTTGCCTTTCCTAAACCCATCTGTCCTATGGCGAGGAGGAAAAGACAAGAGCAGCTGTTGACACTCTCCTTGGCTCAGTGGCCGAATGATAAGACCATCAGTCAGGACAAGCTTATCACCACACGGGGAGAGAGATAAGGGAACCTAAGTGAATGGAGGTGCTAAGACGCTAATCCAATACAATACACCTAAGTAGAGATAAGTAATACTACCAAAGCTATTAGAGGAACATGACTTCAAACAAACTTCAAACTGGGACACGTTTCATGTTATAATCGTTACTATGTCAACAAAAGGGAGGGATGGGAACCAGGAAGGAGAGTGGTCAGGGAGAAGAAGATGGGGGAGGAGTGTAGGAAGACAGTGTGGAGACCGGCAGCAAAAGGGGGACGGAGGACGGAGGACGTCAGGTGTGTTACCTTAGCATTAGGCGCAGGTGCTCCTGCTCCCCGATGACGTCATACTTCAGTGAGAACACCAGGTGTCCCAGAGCTCCGTCCACCGAGTAGTAATTAAAGTGTTCCTGGGGACGGAGAGCAGGTGGACAAAGGGCTTGAAGTTTTTTTTTTCTTTGCGAACTCTCTCTCGCTCTCTCTCTCTCACACACACACACACACACACACACACACACACACACACACACACACACACAACACGCACACAACTCACACGCCACACACAACAGCTTATCTCAATGGTTGACTCATTAAGGTGCCTTAAGCCAGCTGTTTGTCCCCCCCTCCTTCTCCTCCTCCTCCGTGAAGCGGATGCTATTCGTTCCTATTAACGGTGCAGAGAAAACAGGTGGCAGAGCCTAATGCCTCTTCATTAGCGGCTCAGTCTGAAGTGCCAGGCCGACCCTCTGCCTGCTATCAGGTTCCTCCGCTGGGACTTGGCCGTGCTCCCATTCACTTGGATTAGGACTAATTAGGAGGCAGGTACAAATTGATTGTGGAAAATATGAATGGGGTGAGTTTGACTTTCTCACGTCCCCTTAGTCCGTTTTACACGCGTGAAAGCATTGATTTTGTGCCTTGTAATCAATTAACAAAGATTTATTTTGAGTCAGATGACAAAAGGTTTACGCACGAAACGTCACACATTTTACTACTGTATATATATATATATATATATATATATATATATTTACGTATATAGGTATATATATTATGCATTTATCAAGCCACATAATACTATGGTCAAACATTTATTAATTCCCCCAATAACAATGCTGGGTAGATTACCTAAATATGCAATGTCGTTGAGAAAATGGACAGAAATTACATAATCCATTGGATAATTATAAATGTGCAAACTAATCAGATTACATTTGGATTATTTTGGATTATAATGCTCAAGCTGTGCTACTTAAGGAAGTCATGGCGATATCATCAGCAAGATATTAAGCAATTTGTTTGGCAAAATGCTTATACAACTTTGCAACTTTTTAAAATATTTTTCTGCCATGTCTGCTCTTTTCAATGCAAAGCGTCTTTGGGTTTTCGAGAAGCGCTATATAAATAAAACGTATTATGCATTATTATTCGTTTATCTTAACACAAATGCTCCTGACCTTCCCTAAGAAGTGTTTCCTGTAGAGCTTGGCTGTGGTGTTTGACTCCAGTTTGGTGCGGCTGGTTGGGGAGAGAGGCTGGGGCAGCTCCGGGTCAGCGCCGTCCCCTAGCTCATGGTTGGTCCCCTCGATCCAGTAGCCCCCAAACTGGGGGAGCAGGATGAGAGGGAAGGGGCTCCTCCTGCCCAAAACCTGGGGCACGAAAGATATACACAAAACACACGAAATTGGGATTGGCCTCAATCAGTAACATTGATTCAAGCCACTAATGAACAGAGTTCCTTAGATTACAGTATATAAAACTTGTGTCGTGTTTTTATTTCCAGAGAAAAGACATTGACATCGGATTGGCATTTGACTGCACTTCCCAGAGGCACATGTCGATAGCATGATGCTGATTACAACCCACCTCGTGCACACTGGGGTATGGAATGTAGTCCTCCTCAGTCTGCAAAACAAAAAAAAGAGAAGGTCTGTTTTATTGCCTCTTGTCTCTTTACATAAAATACTATAACTCCATATGTGTCTCCCTTTTCCCTTCAAACTGCACATTCCGACTACACACTAGATGTGGTTAGAGAATGAGTGTAATTACAGGAGGAGGGCACTGTGAAAACCATGTGGAACTTAATCAGCGAATCATTTCCTCATCACATTATTGCCGTGCTCCAATCACATTGCCTAGAGAGATCTCCGTCCCTGTGGGGCCAAGATGTTTCAGAAAGAGAGAGAGAGTGACACTGACCGGCCCCTCTTATTAAAAACGGCTCAATTATAGAACCCATAACCTAATAATAAACAGATTTTACTACCATTACACAGCAGTCTATATTAGTCCTCCGGTCTTCCAGAGGAACAATATGCAGGCAGCCAGACTGCAGCATAACTGGGTTTTTGATACAGAGTAGTATTATCCGTGAATGTACAGTCAATTATTCATAATGTTTCTAATTCTGGTGGCAGCTGCTGCTGCTTGGTTTCAGAAGCAAAGCTCCCCTGCAGTCTGGCTCACATTCTGTCACAGGAGTTACAGGGAGATATGAGGGCATGCTAGACAATGGAGGCTGTGTGTGTGGTGTGTGCGTGTGTGTGTGTGTGTGTGTGTGTGTGTGTGTGTGTGTGCATGTGTGTGTGTGTGTGTGTGTGCGTGTTTTTGTGTGTGTGTGTGTGTGTGTTTGTGTGTGTGCGCACGATAAAGGATCTTACTTTGAGCGGGGGAGGAAATGTGCATCTCTGCTCATCCATTCTGTTACCCTAAAAGAGACAGAAAGTGTGATTTTGGGTGTGTGTGAAAATATTTAGAGAGAGACAGACGGACAGAGGAAATGTACAAAGACATTTATGAAATGATACACATACCAGCAGGTTCTATGTGGGACAGCCCCTTGGGTCATTACAAATACATCATTTAAAAATGTTTTAATTAAACCGTTCTTTAACCAGGAAAAGATCCCATGGAGATCAATAATCTCTTTTTCAAGGGAGACCTGGCCAAGACAGGCAGCAGCATACACACAAAAAACAACACATGGTTACAGATGACACAAAACGAGACAACATCAAGAGTTAACAATTAAGCAAATGGAATAACTCTGGTATTTGCATACGTATCATTACAAAGGTGAAAATCACACGGAAAGTAACAGAGGGTGAGTAGCATACTGCATCAACAGCAAAACACACTGACACAGGACGGTATCAGCGCGGTGGATATAAGGAGACGACTAGGGCCACTCCAGCCCATAGAGAGTGGCGGCTTTGAAGATGGTTGAAGTAACATATGCCGTGAGAGAGGATCACAGGATGTTAGGAGAGCGGGCAGGCAGGAGCGACGGGATTAGGACGGTCGACAGCAGAGAGGGGATGAAGTATCCCCAGAAGGACCCTGAGGATGTTGTCACTTATAGCGTGGGGGTACACAAAGACAGACAGATGAAATAGATGTAGGCTTATTTAGTGTGTGTGTGTGAGGGGGTAGGACCTGATCATGTGATAGGATAGGTGGTGAGTAGGGAACACGTGCCACGTCGTTTGATTGACATGGTGTCTGTCTGCAGTAGCGGCCGCTATTCCTGGACCACATGAAAAAAGGATCTTCTTATGACAGTTTTATTAAGTTGGAGCTAATAAACAATGACAGCAACGTTAAAAAAATAAAAATACATAAACTCTTACTCAAATTTCTTGTGTTCCTTATTGTGATGTAGCAACAAAAAAGGAAACTTCAAATTTGGATTGAGATGGTTTCAATCATGTGCCTGCACATCAATTCCCCTGAATGACTGAAAGCACTGAGCTGTCAGACAGAGTAAAGGGTGCTTCTTCGGTTTTGATGAAAAAAAAGTCACAAAAACATTCCTGGACTATGATCTGTGTAGGTTTAGTCTACTGAGGGATGGGGTGGGGGGGGCTCCAAAAGCATACAGAGAACAGGGACACAGAGAGAGTGTGCTTCTTTAAAGGCAGCGAACTATCTGATAGTGGTGGACACAGATGTAAAAAGAGTGTTTCACCAAAGACAACGGTCTTCACAATAGCACTCTTCAACTACTTGTTCCACCATCCGACAGATAAAGTTAAAGAGCCGGCCATTGTTACCGAGAAGTAAGCAGAGAAACAATACTGTCACACTGAAGACTCCAGTCGCTTGTTAGTGACGACAGCAGCATGTTAAAGAAGCCAGGCCAAAGAGCTGGGGGGGGAAATAAAGAAAGTGCCGCCACCTTACCTGCATCTTCTCAATCATTTCAAATAACTCTGTCGTCTGCGGAGGGGAAAGCGAGAGGAGGGAAGAAGGGCTGGTTAAACTACTGGCTTTGCTCCAGGGGTATATCGTGAAAAGTGGTTGATAGGTAGTCAGAGGACTGTGGCGTGACCGTCAGCCATTCATAAGCACCGTCACGCAGCGCGTTGGTCACACACATTAGCCCCTTCACAGCACCACAGTGCCGCTGGTGTTAAGGAACACACACTCCCCTGTGGTTGTTGAGCGTCTCGGAAGTACAAACAGATATTGTAAAATGGTGGATTTTGTTTATAAAAAAAGGAATGGTAAGTCATTTGACTTGAGGGCTAAATACCACATTAGCATCACGGCAGGGAACATTCATAACTATCGTATTTTGTACAGTATTGTATATATTATGTATTGTAAATGTATTTTTCTAAGCTATGAGAGTGTCTGAATGTGACTCTAGCAATTCACAAGACTACCTCAATCTGTAATCTAGCTAACCCCCCCCCCCCCCCCCTCCCAATCCCCCATATTCCTTTGTCTGAACCCTCCTTTAAGGATTGAAACAGCGGTTCACACTTGAGAGTGAGTTACCGGCTGTCCCATGGTAAGACAGCTCCTGCATTAAGCAAATTGGCACGACCACAACAATTAGTTTGCCGCCCCCACACGCTGTAGAATTCTACTCTGTACTACTTTACATACAGACCCTTCATTGTTCTTTGTGAACCCCGGACTAGCACGGGAACCTCAGTGCATAACATTTACCAAAGACGTCAGTTAGTCAAGGTCAAAGTGTTTGTGTACAGTGTGATATTGCTTCAGTGTAACTGTGAGTGAACTCCTCCACCATGCGCAAACAGGAGTCTGTATCAAGCCCCAAAGACAAACAAGCCCTAGGGACAACCACGTTATCCGAGAAACGTTACACCTAGATAATGAAAAGGATAGTTTACAACCCTTACACTATGGTCTTAAAGTGTGAAACTGTCATGAAAACCACACCATTGTTTTCATTGATGAGATGATAGTGAGACCCAATTATTGACTTGGTATGTCAAGAACAGTTCAAGTGATAAGTGCCGTAATGCTGAGCTCATATAATGAGATAACAACACCTAAGGCACTTGCAAACATTTCACTCTGTGGACAAAAAGTAATCCTAAAAACAAGCTATCCTTTCACAGACCCCCCCCCCCCCCCCCCCCCAAAAAAAAAAAACTGCACTTCACCTTGCGTTCGTTACATGCCTTTGAATACAAAATACTAAATTTTAAGATGGAGGCAGCTTTTGAGACATCGAAAGACTGAGGGAAGCAGCAGTACGGCACTCTCCGACTCCACCGGGCTGACCTCGATTCCAACTGGCAACAAACCAAGCCACACATCACGAAAAACCGACCGTGAAAGAGGCCTTTGAAATGAACATGCGGCAGAATGTCAAGAGGGAGAGAGATGCGGCACTTACTCCTGGTGTGTAGGCTACACCAGAATACAAGCAGCATCAATCTAGTCTAACTCCTACTGCCTCTCTCCGCTATGTAGTCTTACAAACATAGCCTGACTTTGAGCCTGTTAGTCTGTCTCTCTGTTTGTATGTCTGTTAATCTGACTGTCCTTCCATCTCAAAGTCTGTTTGTTAATCTAACAAACCCAGCCTGACTTTGAGCCTGTTAGTCTGTCTCTCTGTTTGTATGTCTGTTAATCTGACTGTCCTTCCATCTCAAAGTCTGTTTGTTAATCTAACAAACGTAGCCTGACTATATCTGTTTGTCTGTCTCTCCCTGTCTGTATGCCTGTTAGACTGTCTCTCTCTGTCTGTATGTCTGTTAGACTGTCTCTCTCTGTCTGTATGTCAGTTAGACTGTCTCTCTGTCTGTATGTCTGTCTCTCTCTGGCTGTATGTCTGTTAGACTGTCTCTCTCTCTGTCTGTATGTCTGTCTCTCTCTGTCTGTATGTCCGTTAGACTGTCTCTCTCTCTGGCTGTATGTCTGTTAGACTGTCTCTCTCTCTGGCTGTATGTCTGTTAGACTCTCTCTCTCTCTGTCTGAATGTCTGTCAGACTGTCTCTCTCACTCTGTATGTTCCTTAGTCTCTCTCTGTCTGTATGTCTGTCTCTCTCTGTCTGTATGTCCCTTAGTCTCTCTCTAGTATGTATGTTTGTTAGTGTGACTGTCTGTCTATCTGAAAGTCTGACTGTTAGTCTAATCACCTGTCTGTCTAAAGACCTGTCTCTAGGTCTGTGTTACTCTAAATGTCTCTCTCTTTCTCACTTCTGTAGGACTTATCTACTCACGTAGCTGGTCTTCCTCTGTTGCCCCACAGTCTTCATCAGACCATCGAGACGACCATTAGAGTGCTCAGCCATCTCTCAGGTGTATTTCCCCCTGCCCCAGGTTCTTCAAAAATAAAATGTCTGGGTCACAGTTTGGAGTATTTCCAACGATCCCGTTGATCAGAAGGACACTGTGTGCATGTCCATTCGGCCTAGACGGACAACCATATTCCAAAGTGAGACCCACAGCCGGTCTGTGCCCTCAGTCCCTTCTGCCATGACCGACAGCCGTCGCACAACAACAACAACACACACACACACACACACACACACACACACCCCTCAGCTGTGTGTGTGTATATCAACAGAGCGGACAGGAGCGTGCCTCTGTGTACAAAGGTTGGACGGCGGCACTTTTCTGGGCGCGACGTCGCCTGACGGAAGCCAAGAGGTCGTGGTGTCTCTTTATCCGTGTCCACATCTCACTCAGTCACACACTCCTCTGGGAAGTGAAGAGCGAGGTGGTGGTGGTGCATTCCAGGGGAACACACTATGAGGACAGCCCACCGCACCTTCCCCTCACCGCCCACAATACAGGATCCACCACTCACTCCCCCCCTTCCCTCTCTGTCTCTCTCTCTCTCTCTCTCTCTCTCTCTCTCTCTCTCCAACGTTCGTCTCCTTCTTTATGTCGTTCTTCGTCTCTCTCTCTCTCAATGTCTCTCTTCTTTTTCTCTCCAGCTCTTTCTCTCACTCTCTGTCTCTTTTCTATCTACCTCTTTCTCGCTCTCCCTGTCTCTCTCCCTCTCCGTATCTCTTTCTTCTGGCAGGTGGCCAGAGGTGGGTTATGGTTCAACTCCTCAGGATGGCTCTCCTCTAGACAAGTCCCTGCAGCTCCCAGCAGACTGTCTCACCACATCAGGCTGTGCAGGAGGATGTAGACTATGAAGAATAATGCCCTCTATTAAACGAATGAAACAACACCCCTTATGAAGTGACAATGACTGAGAAGAGAGAGAGAGAGAGAGAGAGAGAGAGAGAGAGAGAGAAAGAGAGAGAGAGAGAGAGATAGCGAGACAGAGACAGACAACGAGAGCCAGAGAAAAGGGCTAGTATATTGAGGGAAAAGTAAACACAGAATGAGAGACCACCACAAACATGGGCGCGCACACACACACACACACACACACACACACACACACACACACACACACACACACACACACACACACACACACACACACACACACACACACACACACTGGGAAAAGCGAGACATCTGCCGGTTGAGATGTGGGTTTTCAGAGCCCTGTCTCAGCAACCAATCAGAGATAGGGAGCTGAGAAATATAGTAGGGGGTCTCTCTCCAGTCTGTAGTGTACAGGTGTCAGAATGGGGAGCTGTCATCACGAACACTAATAGGCTTGTCATTAGGATCAGGAAGCAGACCTGCCAGAGCAGTAACTCTCCTCTCCTCTCCTCTCCTCTCCTCTCCTCATCGGCAGCACGACTGCACCGCCCCCACCGAGCTCATTGAATCTCTGTGCGGTGAGACTGAGCATATTGGTATATTGACTATAACACACCAGTCTGTCCTTAGTGAGATTACAAATTAAATTGCATGTATGAGATGACAAATTAAATTATATAGATGACAAACTACATGGATTCTATGTCATAACATTCTATTGTCCAGATAAGTCATTCTGTATTAAAACAAATTACTTCTTGTTAAGTTGTGAAATATTGATTGAAACTGTGTGTGTGCGTGTTTGTGTGCAGACCACAACGGTAGCACACTATATTCTGGAAGTTATCAACTATGTTTCTGGTTATGTAAGTACCGTCAGTGGTGCTGAAATATTTTGTCTTTTGGCAAGGAGACGTTGCCTAAAAGGATCACAAAACCTCAGGCGTTCAATAGGAGATTGACATGGTTTTTAACCAGGACTCCGACTAAACTAAAACTATCCGCTGGGTGTTGCACCAAAAAAAGCCCCTCTCGACAATTATCATCCCTCTTTCTTTTCCGCTCCCTCATCCTGTCCGACCTCTTCACAATCATACCATTGCTCCTGGTCTTCCTTAGCTGTGGTCTAAATGTGGATTTTATATTTAGCCACCCAGGCCAAACCAAATATTGGTTATAGGCATGGAGATATTACCTGACTGGGTGTGTTGAAGTTAATGATTAGAAATAGTTTGATGGCCAACCCTTATCTTTTAAGTATTGCCAAATTGACAATCCTCTGTTTTATTGGTGGTGCTGAGTGGTTGAACATATTTATTGTCACGCTTTACTTTCCAGTTGGATTGATTCGTGAGCAGGATTTATGGCTGTAATTCCCTTTGCCGGATTTCCAGAGGAAAACGTGGTTATGCTTCTGACACCATGGCTTTGTCTGAGAAGTGCAATACGACCTGGAACTAGGCTTTTGGAACATATATTTGCACTCGCATTATGCAAAACCAAAAACAGCGAACACAGAACTTCCCTAAAATTCTCCCCTCTTCCACTCACCACCTTGGGCATCACAGATTCACCTGCTGGTGCTGGAAAAAAGACACGAGTAACATTGTAACGACGCCGTCTCCATTGGAACCCCTCTGTCTTCATCTCACCCTGCTTAAGTCTAACCAGACAAGTCAGAATGCTGTGAGTCCTAAGCTCCTCCTATGTGTAAGGGACCCCATTAAAGTCTCGGGCTGTGACATCAGGGAGATTGTATCCCATTTTAATCACCACCCAGCTTAGCTCTGCTCCAATCTTTCCGTGCTCCAGAAATACCCCGGGGGCAGATTATCCGCGCTCCCACTTCAGATGTCAAAAAAGGTAGAGCGACAAGATTCTGTACCAACGCGAACTGTTCCCCCCCTGAAAAATCTATTTTGGCAGGTTTTTGCCGCAGTGGTAATAGAATTATTCAGATGTGCTTTCTCTCGTTCATCATCATCATCATCATCCGTTCAGGACACTTTGCATTGTGTTGATGAAGGCTTGGGTGGAGAGTTCCCGCGGGATGTTTTCAAAGATGCAGGATTCACTAATGACAGGAATAATAGCCTTAGTTATAATCTGACAAGACGGAGTTGGGAAAAGGAATTGAGCCTTTGCAGAGATATGTTTGTTGATTGACAGCACACCACAGAGAATGCTGATATGAATAACAAACAAGGCTTAAATTATGTTGTGATCATCCATGGGGAGAATAAGCATATTTGCAGAAAGGGGATAATTGGTTATGTTTGGTGGATACACTTATAAACATAGCGTAGGCAAACTGAAATTGAATTTGTGAATAATGCCTGTTGGAACAGAGACTGTTTGCCATGTCAGTGTATATATTGTGTATCACCAGCAGAACATGTTGGAGAAGAATTAATATGGTAGGACATTAGAGCTGACTAGTCTCTTAATTGTTTTTGCAAACAGCGACCCAAGGACTATTAGTCAGCCTAATCTCTTTGGCTTGCATTTCTATAATCACATTTTGTCTAATGAAACATGACGAGGGTCGGTGTCATGGAAAGCCTTGCTCCGACTGACAATCTTTGATTAAAAGAGCGTTCTCATTTAATCAAATTACTCCAAACATGAATGTATCGCTGCTCACATGGCCTGACCAAATCCCCAAGTCAAACCAGAAAGGAGTACGATAGAATAATAATAATCTTGCTGGGGTTATGTGGCACCTCACTCCAGGGCTTTCAGCTGACAGAATGACATAAGGGCAGAGGCATGAAGTGAATTAAAAAGGAGGGAGAGAGAGACAGGGTGGGAGGGGACGTCAAGGACAAAAACAAGATGAGCACCAACACAAACACAGAGCGACAGGGATCATGGGTAGAAAAAAGGTCACACAGAGGGTTGTCAGGGGAGGGGGGATCAAAAGTTCAAATGTCAAAAGGTCATTCATCAAAGAGGGCATCCCTGTCCTTTTCCTCCCTCCCTTCCCCCCTCCCTGACCCCTCCTGACCCCTCACCTTGGTGAACAGTGGAGCGGGGTGCGGCAGCAGCGGCGGCGGGAACAGCGGTGGCTCTAGTGTGGCAGAGATCCGGGGATCAGCCCCATCTTGTTTCCTGCCGTCAGAAAAGATGAGAGAATAAACAAAAAGATGAGGGTTATTGCCTTGGGTTTGTTTTGTTTGTTTCGGCGTCACTTAGCAGCTACGAAACAAAGCTGTTTTAGTACTGAGGGGAATCTACAGGGCCAGGCATGATATGCATGAAATCTAAGATATGGAATGACTTAGGTGATTCAAGGAAAACAGATTGTATTACATTACAACTTAATGGGCTCAGCTTTTGAGAGGCGTTTGTATATTGACTGAAAAACAAAGAATATGGTGTCTGAATTCTTCCTGCCAGATGATAGCGTAAATTGACCTGCAGAACCAGCAAGAGTCCTTCCAGGTTATGTGCCTCTCCCAGTAAACACATGAAAAGACCAAACTAGAATTTCTTCAGGGATGGTGTCAATGGATACAACATTGCACGTCAGCCAATCTTATGTCAGAATCAACATCAAAAGGGTCTGAAGAAACTAGAGGAGCGGAATCGACAGCACCCTCTCCTCCGGCTGGCTGATGTCACTGGGGCTGAGGCACTGCTCTCTCTCAGAGAGAGAGAGAGAGAGAGAGAGAGAGAGAGAGAGAGAGAGAGAGAGAGAGAGAGAGAGAGACAGAGAGAGGACCCATCCATCAGATCAGACAGGCCTCTCTCCCAGGTGGAATATAATTATGCTCCTGATTGGGCTGCTGCTCGTTTTCCAACCCCCCCGATGCCCCCCACTCCCCTCGCCTGAACACATTACCTTCTCATTTGTCATGGACGAGAAGGTACATTTACAATGCCCTTTGTATACAGTACGACCCAGACACAAGGTGAAAAACGGCTGCTACCACGATGCGCTATTCTATAGAGAAACAAAAAATAATCCCATTGCCAGTTTGTTTACGACTGTATAAATACTCTAAGAGAGCACTCAGATTTTTGTTTATATAAATGGTAGACTATTCTGGATGTGAACAGTAACACTCCTTCCTTTAAAGACTAGAATAGCTGTAGTGACTGACAGGGCTACTGAGATTTTCGTGATGCCAGCAGGCCGGATTGATTGAGACTATTCTTACGCAGCAGAATTTCAAACAGATATTTTTAGGAACCAGGGCACCTCTAGAGCTGCAAATCGTTTTTCTATATAATGAAACCTGCTGTTGTGTGAAAAGGTGGAATAGAATATATTTCTGTCCCATGCTGACCTGGAGGTAGAAACACATTCCTATGGCTGAGTCATCTATATTACCTTGTCTCTCAGTGTCACCTTGATCAACCTTTCAAAACAAATCACTAGCAAAACCTTCCTGTATTGCGAGGTTACAAGCAAACAGCAGACGTTAGCAAGCTATAAAAGCCCACGTCAATAGCCCAACAGCTTATCTAGCGAATGTCAATAAGCCCCATTAACTCTCTGTGGTTGCAGAGTTTAGATATTTTGAACATGATTGTTATGAAGGCCAAGAAAAAAGCTACAGGGTATATTGTCCGGAAGAAACCATCGAACACTCGCCCGGCATGTCCGGCCATCTGCCGTCAAAGAACAGAATCGGTGGCTGAGTCATATCAGCGATGTTGGGGGGGGGGGGGGGGGGGAGCTGTGACAGCGAGGAGACTTGAATGACATCTTTGACCACCCGATGTGCAGAACGACAGGCACGCGGCAGGCAGGCAGTTGCGCACACAGGTGAGGCAGGTGAGACAGGTGTGATAGATGGTGCTCAGTTCCAGGGCTGAGGGCTTTTTCTGAAAGGCAGTGCACACAATGGGAATGTGGGAAGCATTGAAGTTTAATAGGACTCCTATGGGAATAAGGTCTCGTCCTACAGTGAATTTAGGCGAATGCTGCTTAATTCCTAAAATATTATCCACATATGCCATATTTTTTTTTACAAAACACTAAATTCCAACCTATACAAAGGTTAAACAATTAAAAAAAAAAAAAAAACTTTTTTATGGTATGACTTTCATTATTGTAGGATTTCTGGACAGCAAAAACGTTTTTGTCCCTTGCATCATGTGACAGGGGAGCATGTTGAGGCCATGACACTCCTCATGGGAGGAAAGGCACAAAGCATCAGCTGCCCAGTCCTCTTAATTACAATTGACACACAGTGGATGGGACACAGAGGGTTCACACACACACGCACACCCACACAGTCACACAGACACACAGACACACACACCCACACACACACAACGCCAGCAGCAACAATGACTAATTGTGGAAAAAGGTGTCTATGAGTAAAACAGTACTATGCTCGAATATCTTAATGTAACACTGTTAGAATACAACTGCTACAAAGGACAGATTTGGGACACATGGCAACGCCTTGCTGTATGTCAGAGTCCATGCACATGCGAGAATATTTACAGGCAATGTGTGAGCATATCTCTGCTCAGGCATTCTTAGATAGTACACTACGCATGCATGATCATACACAATTATTCTTCAGTGTCATACACAGGAGATGGGGGGTTCAAAGCCCCATGTCCCACTGTGCTCCACTCCGCAGGAATAACAAAGACATCAACCACAAAGCTGGAGCTCGCGCTCCCTTCGATAGGGAGCTGTTCCCCCAACACACACACACACACACACACACAGTCCCATTAGAGGTGACACGTTACATACGCTCCATGCACCTCTCTCTCTCTCTCCAGATCTCCCAGGGATGAGACACAGCTTCAACCCCTCCTGCCACGACACGTTACACAAAGAGTCCTAGGCTGCTTGTCCATGGGGCACCACACACACACACACACACACACACACACGCACACACACACACACACACACACACAGAGAGAGAGAGAGAGAAACCTGTCCCCGCGCCACGCCGAGTCAAAGCAGAGCAGCCTGTCACAGACAGCAGGTAAAGTTAGGCTGATGTGTACTCACACGGGGGGGCGGCTGCTAGTCGGATGTTTCTTTTCTCCCTCTTTCTTTTTTTCCAGTCTCTCACTCTCTCTGGTTCTCTTTTCTCTCCTTTGAGCTACGATTCTCTCTCTCCTTTCTTTTCTTCCTCTCTCTCCCTTTTTCGTTCTCTTTTCTCTCCTTTGAGCTACGTTTTGTTTCTTTTCTTTCTTCCTCTCTCTCTCTTTCTTTTCTCCGTCTCTCCCTCTGGTTCTCTGGTTCTCGTCGTCTCTCTGATCTCCCGTTGCCTATGCTCCGTCACACACCTGCTAACCACGCTCCGACTCCGTGGGCTGTCACACCAACCCTGCTACCACACTGCCTTTCCCCTCCCTCCCTGACTCTCTCTCGCTTTCTTTCGCTCTCTCTCTCTTTCGCTCTCTCCTTGCTCTCTCAAACACTCCCAAGAGCTCAGCTATGGCTCTCTTTCTCTCTGTTGTGCACTCCCTCGCTCTCTGGGAGCTCTCTCTCTCTCTCTCTCTCTCTCTCTCTTTTAATGGCATAAGCGCTCTAATTCCTCTCTCTGTGTGCTCCCTCATGACAGCAAGCTCCTCCTCCGAGACTGAAGCCCAAACATTAACAAAGAACGCAACAAAATGTAAATAGCATCAGCAGAGAGAGAGAGAGAGAGAGAGAGAGAGAGAGAGAGAGTTATGATCGAGGGGGTTAGTAGTTCTGCTTTTATTAAATCGAGTCTTCTTTACAACGCCATTCCTCCTTGTCTCCCGTCCCAGCTGGGGTTGTTGCTGAGGCAACCGCATCACTTACACATGAGAAAGTAAACCTTGAAAACCCCTGAAAACCTGCACACACACACGCACACACACATACAGTCTTTACAAAGAGACTGCTGGTCATCATTTCAGCTCTAGGACATGTACCGTACTATCTGCTGTATTGGGGTTGATTAAGACCTTCATCATTTTGCCACTAATGACGAAGAGTAGCAGCACAGTCCCTCCCTATTGACAGACAGAGATACCAAAATTGCAATGCTCTGTGCTGCAACAGAAGTTGGTCCCCCACTGAACTAGTTAGTGTGTCCGTGTGCATGTGTGTGTGTTCTGTTGTGTAGTTCTCTCACCAGACCAGTGAGTAATATCCCCAGCAGTGTTTTTTCCCTCTCTGCCAGAGCATATGTTTGGCCCTGCAGGTGCACAGGCTAATGCACCGAGTGCCTACTGACCTTTCACATCGCAGACAGAGACTGGGGGAACCGGCTGCCTTCACTAAAACAAGCCCAGCCCTGTTTAACTGTGTGTGTGTGTGTGTGTGTGTGTGTGTGTGTGTGTGTGTGTGTGTGTGTGTGTGTGTGTGTGTGAATGTACGTGAGGGCATTACTGTGTGAGTGTGCGCATGTGTTAGAGAGAGTGTGTGTGTGTGTGTGTGTGTGTGTGTGTGTGTGTGTGTGTGTGTGTGTGAGAAAGAGAGAGAGAGACAGAGAGAGAGAGAGAGAGGGCAGTACTGTCTGTATGTGTGTGTGTGTGTGTGTGTTTAAAGAGATAACAAGGGATTATCCTTAGACCCTATTATAGGCACTGTATTGTTGAAATCACAAAAAATGGAGTAGTCCTAACAAGCTTACTACAACGTTAAGAAAAGCACACAATGAATGTCTGGATTATTTTATTGCTAGAGTACATAAAAGCCTCTATGGTACTCCATCTCTCTCCCAGAAAACAAACACGCATGCACACACACACACACACACACACACACGTATATGTGACTATGGGGTCGGAGCAGGTCGTTGAAAGGAGCTAAAGCAGTTCAGAGCGTGACAAATATAAATAGTAAAGTAACAGACTTTCAAAACACCCAACTGCTGATACATCAATACAAAAAAAGGCCTTCAATTTTATCAACAAAGAATGATTTTAATAGCCTCCTTGTCCATCCCTTTCTTTTCTTCATCTCTATTACTTCCTCCCCTCCCCTCTCCCTCCCTCCTAAACTCTACACCAGCTACGTCGTTCCATCGAAGTAAAGCTCTATCTACATACTCATTATACTATCTAGATAACATGCGTATCCCATTAGCTTGTACAAATAGTTGGTTAAAAATCAGTATCCGTCCCGTTCCCCTAGGGATTCCAGCTCCCCAGCCATTAACTATAACCCCCCCCCCCCCTCCTCCTCCTCCTCTATAGAAGCCTGCAAGGCTAAGGCTCTGCCACTGGCTCCGTCTGTACTTGTCAACAAAACAAACAGACATTAGCTAAGGCATCAGTCAGATTAGCATATATATGCCGTCAGCTGATTAATATGGAGTGAAATAAAAATACATTATTATTATATGTATATATATATATATATATATATATATATATATATATATATATATAAATGTGTAAAACAAAAACGATGCTACACACAAAAAACGGTTTGTGCTACACACACACACAAAAAAAGTGTGTCGCATTTAAATGCATCATGTATTATATACACAGACATTGAACGCACTACAACAACTCCGATTTAATCAATGTGGCTCGCGTCCTGGTGGTCGTATTGTGACCATCTGTTGACCCCGACGGTGGCCTGGGATTTCATAACTCATCCAAGACACATCAGATGTCGGGGCCGAGGCATGGCCAACCAATCACACTTCATAAACAGAAAGATGGCACTACCTAGTCTGCGCTTATCGCCTGCGGCATATGCAGTCTGCAGGCTACCTTCATTTTTCCACCGATGGTTCATTTAGGTCCAATGGATTCTGTGCATGATCCATTGTCATAGTTCTTATGGGGGACAGTGTGCGGCCTCTTCTGCTACTCCTGTGTCAACTTAAGTTTGTACATCGCGCAAATACGAATGCACAATTGGGTGGCATGATCAGTTTGTCGTAGGTGTTTCCTCCCCGGGCGGCTACATTCAGCCCACTTGTCTACATCGTCGTCACCGGGTGATGTAACCCCTGGATGCGGGAGGGATTTAGTCTGTCTCTCCACGCTGCGTTTATAACCCGTCATGAAAAACCGATTTGAAAGCCCCAATGTGTTCAAAGCTGTCCTGCTCAGTCAGACATGAAGCAGAGGAGCACTGATGATGATTGGTCGCCTTCTGTGACAGCGTGGTCTGCCGGCGCTGGTTTAAGGCCTTAGGGCCAAGGAGAGATATTATTAAAGATAGCTCTTGACCAGGAGACCCAGACGACCTTGCTGGAGCAGGGAGGCGGTCGGCCTGCTAAGAGTCAGCAACAGACCAAAGACAGGGCAGATGGGCGTGCTTGAGAGGGAGAATTCCCCAGGAAGAGATTGGAAAGGACACACACAAACTGCACAAATAAATCCACACACACATGAATCCACATACACACGCACACGCACACGCGCACACACACGCGCACACACACGCGCGCACACACACACACACACACACACACACACAGAAGATCCGGTCAGAATGATCAAAATTAAAATGGATGTTTCTGAGCAGATGGTACAAAGCTGATAAAAAAAATTAAAAAGGAAAACATGACTTCTTCACTCTTGTTGTAACAAACATAACCATGACAAGTTGGTCTAAACCAAATTATATTACATAAAAAGAAATCTTTATGAAATGCATTAATGCTCTATGGCTAAGCTAGTTATATGTTCAGTCAAGGTATACTTAAGGAAGCATATAATTCTTTCAGATGTGTTTGTCTGTGCCCTTCCTTGACACCCAAGGAAATCTGATGGTTGGAGCTAGCCTCTGGATTAATCGGTTCCAAATAGGCCACATCACATGCTGCCCTACCAGAGACATAGCAGCCCTTTCCAAAAGCCATAGCAAGCAGCGTCACAAGACGTACTGATATAGGCTTGCCTTTAAACAAGTAGGAGAAGGCGATTGCTTAATTAAGGGGCAGTGCTGGATTGTGGTCTTTCGGGATGTGATTCAAGGTACAAGGGCAGTCATCATGTTAATGAAAATAATTCTTTCCCTGCTAGATTTGATAGAATCCCCTTATAAAAGATACTAGGGTTTCAAATGTATCGCACGAGCGTACAGATATTCCCTTCCCAGTCCATTCTCTCGTGTTTTCATAAATGCTGCAGTGGATAGTGTAATGGATAATTCTGGGTTTGTGGCCCACTCTTTCCAAAGTGACACAGGTCACCTTTGAGTAGAAATGATGAATGACACACCGTTGTGAAAAACTTCTTATTTATTTTATTACTTTCAACCTTGTCCTGTGACACAGGCTTTTAACTGGCTTTGGCCTTCAGCTTAAAAACTACCCGCAGCCTTCAGACAAAATGTAAACAATGGACTGCACTCTAAAAGCAGATTAGTGAAGCAAACATTCTTTTTTGTGTTTTGTTTATTTTGTTTCTTGACAAAAAAAAACTCAATATGGAGAAGAATAAAAAACTCCTTCTGGCATTGAATAACAAAAAAAGATAATAGAAAAAAAACTTTCTATTAACTCAATTACCAAAATGCAAAACTTAAAGCTAGGCCATCACACAATTTGAATTATTGAAATATTACATTGTCTGAGAACAGATGCATGAAAAGACTCCTGGAGGTTTTTTCCTACAGCTGCTTATAGACTTGTGGCTCCCTTGACACTTGCCTTTGTCTTTAGCATGCATTAACAAGTGCAGGTACAGCAGCTGTTAGTGAATAAAGCATCTAATCTCTTCAACAGCACCTAGTTTCCATTTGGGCCTGAAAATGTCCTTGTCTCTCAGGGAAGATTCCCTTGGGAAATCATGTGCTGTTTTATATTCGTAACCCCAGGGGAAACAGTTGTAGTGCATTATCTCTTCTGAGATGCGTTAGAATGGGAAAAGTACAGAATTGCAATGTGGGCTCTTCCTCCCCTATGTCCAATGAGGCCAGCCCTGTTATCTGTATGTCAATCAGATAACAGCAGTAACAGGCGAGATAAGACCACCACAGCATAGGGCAGGAAAATGGATTACATATCAAATCCCAGTGGAAGAAAATACACTACCCCCAAAACTCTCAAAGAAGAAAAGGAAGTCAAAAGGAGACATGTCTGTACAGGCTTCTCTACTGCCTCTCATTTCTCCCTCTTTCATCAGACTGCTGGGGTGATTATGACCACAGAGATAGAACACTAGAGGCGACATCGCGTCATCAATTGTAAAGCGCTATTGCATCACACGTCGCCTCTAGGGTTCTATCTCTATGATTTTGACACTCTGTGCTGTGAGTGGGGCGTCAGGCGGATGCACTAGTGGTTATGACGAAGGCAGAGTACTGGAATAAGCAGGGGTCTAAAAAGCACCCTTTTTGGTGCTATATTTAGTGACACAGCGAGACGAAGGAGACACACGACGGCGGTCTCTCAGCTGATCGAGGTTGACAGTTGCCTCTCCCCTCACGTCCCCTCCACCACCCGTCTCGGCTTGACAAGCACAGCGTGCACTCAGCAAGGTAACACTCACCTTGGTTTTTTGGAAGGACATAAATATTGCAGAGTTTGTTTATGTTGACAGATAGGGGGAGGTAACAAACAGAATATGATGAGTAATGACATGTCCAGAAGCAGAGGGTAAACAGAGGGGT
Source organism: Galaxias olidus (assembly GCA_026901105.3). Classification (NCBI taxonomy): domain Eukaryota; kingdom Metazoa; phylum Chordata; class Actinopteri; order Galaxiiformes; family Galaxiidae; genus Galaxias; species Galaxias olidus. Next base: position 34,917 of record JAPMUY010003101.1, on the reverse strand, counting down.
AAACCGACAGGCATTCAAAATGGCACCTCTAAAACCAAAAACACACAGGAAGTGTCAACTGATGCCGACAACACGGCTGGAAGGACCCTTCACATCTCATGAAGCGGCGAGCTCTGTAAATATCTTCTGATCATTAGGCTTTCAAACCCATAACAAATTTCGTCTCCGGCCCCTCACAAGACAGGATTAAATTGGGCCCCTCAGAATCGGGCCATGGAGGCTGTGCTCTGCAGTGACAGGGGTCCTCTTGGCCAGCTTTAAGTGAGTGTAAGGGGGGCAGAAAGTTCTCTGAGGTGAGCTGAGGCACAGCCAGGGACGCCGCATTGGCCAGTGGCCCACCAGCTACTGTACCCTAATGGATCGACAGGAAGTTGCACCATAAGAGCCAACAATGCTAATCCATCTTGCTCCAGGGACAAGCGTACAAAGGGTGTGAGTGTGTGTGTGTGTGTGTCCAAAAGCGTGTCCCCACCCCTTATACAAGGCCTGAGAAGTGCCATCACCAAGATTACAATCGATTAAAGTGTTCCCCTGGAGAGGGGTGAGACGAGGTTAGAGTGACCCCGAGTGTCACCTCAAGGAACTGACTGCAGGTCACATCAGACCACATGGATTCAAACATAGTATCCAGACGAGTGATTTAATACTTGAATAACACTTCACAACAATAAAAGGGAAAAGTCTTGCTGGTTCAGAAGGGTTCCTCCCTGAAAATCAATTAGCCCAAAAACATTTCAGTCACTGAAAGCATTTGTTTTCATTCTCTTGTGCAGGAGTTTGGAGAAGAAAATATCATGCCTACCTACATCTTCACATACATAAGTGAGATACGTCTATTGAGGTGAATATTTCTATGGGCAATCACGCGCCTTTGTGGGCAGACCAAGAGCTTGAATACAAAGGACATCCAGTCCATAAATGCTAATAGGGAGATGGTGTGAAGAGAGCTAATCACTGCCTGTATGGATGAAAGAACTTGCTTAATGCTAATTTATTCAGGTAAGGCCTGTGACCTACATCCTTTAATGGGAGGACGTGAAGCAGAAAAGCACTGCAGAAAGTAGTGGTTACTCTACAGATTAACGAGAAATGGCTGTATATTACAGTATATTACAGCAGATAGTGGTGGTTACTCAACAGTTTAACAAGAAATGGCTGTATATTACAGTATATTACAGCAGATAGTGGTTGTTACTCTACAGCTTAACGAGAAATGTCTGTATATTACAGTATATTACAGCAGATAGTGGTGGTTACTCTACAGATTAACGCGAAATGTCTGTATATTGCAACAGACAGTGGTGGTTACTCTACAGATTAACGAGAAATGGCTGTAAATTACAATATGTGCTATGAATAAAAAACAACAATGTTGCATTGTGATAGCACTATTTCCTACTAAGTTATTAAGTTGGGATCATTTGTGTCTAAGTGTTTTATAACCGGTCCAAATAAATGCTCTAAAAAGCTAACAGAAATGCATATTTTTGGATTATTGCATAATAGATATTGCAACAACATATCCTGTGTATTTATGAACTGCTAGAGTAATAGTATCTCTATCCACAATACCAGTGCTAACTTTGTTAGCTGTTGTATAACAGGTACAGAGTGAACTCACCAGAATTTCCTTGGTCTTCCAATTCTGAAAGGCGAGCAAGGCATTTTGTCGATTAGTGCTTGTTTTGTGTGACCTTTCGCTCTTAGATGATTATGTCGGCGGTTGACGTCAACTTTGGGTTGAAGTCAATGCTCTTCCGTGGTCTGGTCTAGTATGTGTGCTTTTATGTCCAAGTTGGCTGCGTGCAAGCATGAACACTTCAAAGACAGCTTTCTTTCTTTCTTTCTTTCTTTCAGCTTGCTCCTTTTATGTTACTGTTTGTTCTTTTGGCTTACATAGAGCGAGAGAGAAAATTACTTCCCAATCACACTTTCCTTTTTCAACTTGTGTACATTGAAGCCACAGCAGCTGCAGCCAATTTCACAGGTCTCTTATCCAAGCACTCAACGGTTGTGTTTTCAGAGGGCTCATCTTAACTATTGGAAATTTCTAAAATATAAATATCTTCAGAACTCGACGAGTTTGCCTGCTTGAAATTAATTTTTCATTTTTCAGGAAACAACGTTGATTTATTCAATGAGAGTTGCTCAGCAAAGGCACAAAAGAAGAGCTGTGCAGTTAATTACATTTCGTCTAAATGCCCGGCTCTGTATTATCAGGAGGCACAGGCCCCAGGATGCACTCTTCTCCTTTCTCCTCCTCTCACCTCCTTAGTCTCCCACGTCCTCTCTTCTTCCGTGCTCTCCGCCTTAGTTTTCTTCCTCACCTTTTTTTTGGGGTATCCTTCCTCTCTTCTCTTACCGGCCCACCTATGCAGTCAGAGCTTGATGCAGAGGCTGTTCTCTCAGCTGTATGACGGTCCAGTGAGGAGGAGTGTGCTGAGTAATGCGGGCCTAGCCAGACAGTTAACCAGCCGGGTTTAGACAGCCAGCTGGGGGCTGCAGGATCTCGATGGATGCCCCCAGTGTCTCTACTCCTGCAGGGTCCAGCCAGCGAGACAGCAAAGTGAGCACCTATCTTTTACAGGTGTAGGCAAAACAAAAGGGTAGTGAGGAGAGGTGAAGACGGGCCAAACACAGCCATGCCATCTTGCCTCACTATGAAATGCAGGGTGTGGGCCATCTGCAGTACCAGTAGGGGGCGTTTGCTCTACTAAGCTCCAAGTGCCACACATACACACACACACCCCTCTGCACCGGTGCCACTCTGACTGTCGCTGGTTGCCGCAGCAACGGGGGTTGGGGGGGAGTGGGTAGTAAGGGCGAGGCGTTATTTTTGACAGAATGTAGCAGTGGGACAGAGTGTGTCGTTGACGGGCAAATTCATCTTACTTAAGTCTGTACTACCTCGGGTGCAGCTCAATCCACCAGACGTTCATGACATTGAATGCTCTGAGCAATTCTTTGCATTGTCACATTGATCGATTTGTATTTCTTGTTATGTTGAAACCACTATGACCCGGTTAAAAAAAACAAGAAACTCACCATATACTTCTGGCCCTGGAGAAAGTCTTGTCCACTCTAAAAAGAAAGAAGGAAAGAAAAAGAGATATGAAATTCTGAGTAACCATGCTGATACCAACCATGCTGATACAAAACGCAAAACATTGAAGACGGGAGACGGGAGAAAATATAATCTTGAGTTTCTCAATGAGAACGCTGAGTTCTTACAGCGCAAAAATTGTCAATGGAGATTAAACAGCGATAGTCTTAGCCCTTTAATATGCACCCCATATTGGTTTGTCCCCAAGATAAAACGCAGGGTTTATCTTGAAACAAATAACCAGAGGGGAACAATCAATGTCCTTCTAAAAGTATATCAACATACTTCAAAATCCAGATCAAAAAAATGTGTATGTTCTCGATTGCTTTTGCCTGAATTGTTTCCTTCTTAGCAATTTTATTTATCTTATTACAATTGTTTCTTCCTATTGTGTTTCTGCCTACCTTGTATAAAGCACATTTGCCTGTGTGTGTATGAAATGTGCTATACATACATTTTGATTTGATTTGAACATTGTGAACCAAACAAATTCTTCAGCTCAGTGATTCTCTGCTTCATATAGGAAGAGGAGACGGGGAGCCAGGGTTACCATGAATAACTCGTGGCATCTGTTCTTTCTCAGAACTATTACTAGACTCGAATTTTCTGAGACTCCAGGCAATACTTGGTGACAGTGAAGGGCTAATGTGATGGCGTCTGGATGGCGTCTAATGAGTCTGGAACTGGCAGAAACACAATAGGAAGAAACACAAACAGTTGTAATAAGATAAATAAAATTGCTAAGATGGAACAAACTCAGCCAAATGCAATCGAGAGCATACAAGATTTTTTTTAACTGGGTTTAAAAGTATATTGATATACTTTTAGAAGAATATTCATTGTTCCTCTCTGGTTATTTGTCCCAAGATAAACCCTGTGTTTTCTCTTAGGGACAAACCACGGCTAATGTGATGGCCTGCTGTTCTGAGTAACCAGACTGGCCCTAGGCTGTAAAGTGGGCATCACCGGTTCTCACTACACTTTTGCTGATAGTGGTGAAAAGTCCACCTTTAACGTTCACTACTCAGATCCTGCCAGTAGATGGTGATGTGTGTACAAAAACCTCTTGCTGCAAGTGGGCGTTACAGATTTACATTGGTAAGCGCTTCCCAAACCCAAAAAAATATAACTTTATTGAAAATACCAACGAATAGGATCTGCAAAACATGGGAAAAGCTTTCATAGACCACGTACTTTGTGTCAGAATCTTTTTTTCACAACATAAAATAAAATCCACATCAGACCGATGCCAACTCCCCATGATTGAACCTGAATAACGGGGCTTTAGAAAGCAGCCGGAGAATCCCGTGTTGTCAGAGAGGCACCGTGTGTTCTGTGGTTCAGTCCAGAGCATGACTCAGCAGCCCTTCTCCTAAGACAGTAGAGTGTGAGAGGTTTGTCTCACACAATATTCTCCTGCAGCTGTCTCTCTGATCTCACAGTAGCGTTGTCGCACCCACCCCCCCCCACCCACCTCCACCCACCCCCGCTGCGGGGGCCTGGGCTTTGTCAAATATCCACCTCAAAGCACGAGGCTGGGGCCGGCGAGGAGCCACAGGGGACCTGGCCTCTAAAAGCGTCCCCACCGCTGGAACCCCCCCCCCGATGACTGGTGTCCCTCCACTCTCTGTCCCAGCAGAGCTCCAGGAATCCAGACCTCTTACTCATCTTTCCAGGGACGATTCGCTTTAGGAGCAGGATTAGGCGCTATAGAACTACATTCCAACTACATCCCGGGAATCTGGGGGCCCTGTTAAAAATTGAACAGCTGTCAAATAAATATATATTATAATATACATATGACAATCTATGTCTATCTGTAGTGTGTTATCTTGTAATCCCTCACAAGCATTGTCAATGGCAGCGGTTCTCAATGGAAACTAAGAGCATTTTTGTGTAGGCCACAGGAAGCAGCTCCTAGATGGACGACCTCGAGTGCCCTTCTACTGTAATTCTTCGGCAAATAAATTGAAACCAACAACATATCTGTTCCTTTTCAGAAAAACCCCTTGTGGCTGGCTTGGGAGTACTCAAAAACAAAAAAAAATAAAGAAGAGAAACTTCCTTTTTCTTTGAAAAGCAACCGAATGTTCCCTGTAAGTGAAACGCACCAGGGGGGTACATTTGTTCACTGTCCTGAAAAGGGCACGGCTCTTCTGCCTTCCGCCTTCCTGCCTGCTCTTTTCAACCCCAAGTAGGAAGAGTTATCTCTGTCATTGGATATGACATGATGTCTGATGTTAACAGTACTCAATGCTACTGACATGATATCTGATGTGAACAGTTATCAGTGTTACTGACGGGATATCTGATGTTAACAGTTCTCAGTGCTATTGACATGACATCTAATGTAAGGTCACATTGCTGCTGTGTTACTGTTACACGGCTGATCTCCTAAGTTTAGAAAGGCTCACAGGAAGACCCTCAAGTGCAGCCCAGTCTAAACCACTGCTCCTTCTCACACGGAGGCTTCACATCTCTCCTCTGGGCTTAGAGGGAGGGAGGGAGAGAGAGAGAGCGTGAGAGAGAGAGAGAGAGAGAGAGAGATGAAAGTCCAAATGCTTAGACACTGGTGCTGCTCATTTGCAGTTCATTGTGAGGAAGAGAGAGCGAGAGGGGGGGCGGGGGGGGGGGACTGTGTCGTTCGTATTACAGCATCCGCATAATATTTTCTAATCCTTATTTTGCTGGGTCTCAACCCTTCTCAGGTTCCATGGAATTCCCGTAAATTGAAATCCAGCCAGGGTGTGTCTGGATGCCTCTTCCCGGCTTGCCAGGGGCTCCAACCTAAAATACCTGCTGGGAATAGAAGCCTCCCAGACCAAACCTCTCCACTGGCAACGGAGAACGGATATCTGTCAGCACAATAACATTGTAAAGGTTATGCTGAATCATTCAGAGCAGTGTTAGGATAACTAGCCTACTGTGACAGGCTGCGTGGCAAAAACAAGCGGTCGATTAGCTACGAATTAACACAAGAACTCACCTTGTTTTTATACAATAAAATAAATGACTGTAGTCCTTGGCAACGGTTCTTAAAAAAATAGCCGTCGATTAGCTACGAATTAACACAAGAACTCATCTTGTTTCAATATAATAATAAACAAAAAAATAACTGTAGTCCTTGGCAACGGTTCTTACAAAAACAAAACGGTTACTTTGATTCAATGACTTTCTACAATAACTGTTGGTTATTCTGCTGCTGAAGGTATGTGTTATTTTGAGATGGTGACATAGGATAAGACTGTGGTTCAGAGACGTGAGATGAGGGACCAGCACGCACATAGAAAAGAGAAAGCCGCCCGTCTTCATTCTTGTGTGGAGCACAACAGATTCCACAGCCCAGTGCATTATGGAACCAACAACCCCTATCTGGTGGAGTTTTCAAACAGGCAGTGTTTGTCTTTTCAACACACAATTAGTCAACACTCTTACTAAGCCTAAATGCTACATCTATTAAGTTACAAAAAATACCGCAGCCGTCCTTTGTCCAATCAACTATCAGCAAAAAGAAAACAAAAAAACATTTGAACAAGAAGTATGCCTAAGTAGGGGCCTGTATTAAGGTGTACTTGTACATGAGTCATATTTGCTATTCACATGAATACACTTTGGAGAACAGCCCCATAGTTAAACTACTGTTCATTGAGAGAGTGGCCTAAGAGCAAGGGGCCATAGGTGGGTGTAGCTAGTACCTTTCCCCTTGCCGCAGATCAGCAATGTGGGACAGTAACAGGCTAAAAAAGAAGAAGCCACACAATATCACCAGGTATCTGACATAAAATTACAAGCGGGTTTCCATGGAAACCCATTATAACTGAGTGGCGAAGCTAGCGGCAACATTCTGAAGCTTTCCTCCAAAAAAGGTGATTGAATTTATATTCATTATTGTAGTTCAAAGCATAAGGCCTATAATTCAGGCTATCCACCTTGTCGGGAATAGCAAGCTATTCAGTATATAGAAACGTTTTTTTGTGTGTTACTGCTGCCTGAGTCTTGCTATTGATAAATGAGCGTAAACACAAATTATAAACAGAAAACACTGTCAACCCTGCATTGGGAAACTGGGTCACTGAGAATATTCTGTGGACAAACAACTATCCTGTCCACTCCAATTTTTTTAGACTGTGTGATAGTTTCTATTCTACTTGTATTTGACAGTATATAAATAATGGGACCTATTTTCTGTACTTGGTGTTCTACAGGCCATGTACATTAGGCCATGTACATTATGCCATGTTGACTTTTTATAAGTGCTTGACTTTGAATGTAAACTCCCGCCCTATACATGACAGACCTTTATGATAAATCTTCAAGAATTACCCATGAAACATAACAATTAGCCTAGCTAAATTAGTCTAAAGCTTGGACTCAATTAACCTGCCCTCTACTAGTCCACCTGTATGAATATCATTCAGAGCAGTAGATGTTCTTGTGTTTTAGTGAAATGAAAGCCAAAGGTCTAAATCCTGGTTAATTGACCGGCCTTGTCAGTGTTTTCCTATACATTCTCTTCTTATACACAATGTCTGCAAATCTGACAATTGCACTCAAGAATACCATTGAAATGCAGTGGAAAGAACGACCTCTTATCCGATGACCAGAAAAAGCGCTTTGGGCAACGAGGGCAAAAGGCTGAGCACTCAATGGCCAAGCCAGGTCCAAGCTGTCTGGGTGCTGTGGCTTTCGACAGCCTAACGTGGGTTGAATGAGACCATTGACAAAGTAAATGAGAGTGAAGTGGCTGAATGTTCTCATTGATGCTACAGTACAGTGGCGTACAGTCAGCATGTGCTAACAAACACGGACACCAACACACACACACACACACACACACACACACTGGTACCAGTTCAGAGCCATACTGCTGACAGGCAACGCTGTCGCTGGATGTTCTGTCACGCACTTTGTTCACATACAGTCATTCACGTTTGTGAATCTCTTCTACGCGCAGTACATTGAGTGCACTCTTGTTTAAACTCAAACAGTTATTGAGGGAGTCAGGCAGAACGCTCTCATGTCAACAAGCATGGGAGCCTCTTAGCATGCTGGTCATCTGAGAGGTTAATCTGTGACTACTACTCCATTTGTACAGGGTCACGGTGTTAACTAGCATCAAGTTGCAGTAGAGCGCTGCACCACACAGCTGAGGCCTCGCTTCCAACAGCTGTTCGATGCCAGAGAAAACACGGTTTCAGAGATAAACATTTAGCAAACTTTACCACTCACATTGTATTTGTGGGGTTTTTTAACCACTGGGCCTATGCTACCTTATTTCAATACCTACATTACAGCCATCTACTGCTCCTTTCATGAATGTTCAGCCTCGTTCTCCCTCTGAGTAGCTTTCCGTGCTGAATATCAATGTGGCTGTAAATGTCAGTGAGTGAATATGGAGTTAGGCTGGCTTGATTGAATGGAGCCGCACAGAAGAGCCCTTAGGTACGGCCCAGATCCCCATGTTTGTTTTACCATCGCCCTGGGAGAGGTGCTTCAATGGGCCCGTCCTCTTCAGAGGCCCTGCCTTACTGTGTAATCAGACCATGAGGCCTTTTGTCATGCAGACTTGACCATAATGGAAAACAAAACAAAAGCCCCAGTCCAATGTTGCTTCACCGCCGCGCATAATGGAATATTCAAAAGCATACTCCAACACATGGGGCTCGGAGACAGAACTCTATATGAACACACACACACCCACAAACACACGGGCCTGCTTCTCCACTTTTCTTGACTCTTAACACTTCAGTTTGTCTGGAGAAAACCCCATAAAGGCCAAGTCACTTATTTCAACTCTGCATCAAGTTCTTGTCAAAGTAGCCCACAGTACCTTCCTTGGTAACAAAGAGCAATTTTTACCAGCTGACTGGCCTGCTCCAGATTCCAAACAAAAAGGTTCTTTACACATGGCTGTTCCTGAACAGGGTCCCCTCACAACCCATTATAACTGTCTCCAGTACAGCCCACTATGACAGAGTCTCCACACAGCCCACTATGACAGGGTCTCCAGTACAGTCCACTATGACAGAGTCTCCACACAGTCCACTATGACAGCGTCTCCACACAGCCCACTATGACAGGGTCTCCAGTACAGTCCACTATGACAGAGTCTCCACACAGTCCACTATGACAGCGTCTCCACACAGCTCACTATGACAGAGTCTCCACACAGTCCACTATGACAGCGTCTCCACACAGCTCACTATGACAGAGTCTCCACACAGTCCACTATGACAGCGTCTCCACACAGCTCACTATGACAGAGTCTCCAGTACAGTCCACTATGACAGAGTCTCCACGCAGTCCACAATGACAGAGTCTCCAGCACAGCCCACTATGACAGAGTCTCCACACAGTCCACTATGACAGCGTCTCCACACAGCTCACTATGACAGAGTCTCCAGTACAGTCCACTATGACAGAGTCTCCAGTACAGTCCAAGGCAACACCCAGGGAGGGAGACGGGCTGTGGGCTGCAGTGCAGTGCAGGGCTGCCTGAATGTGCCAGCTCCCCAGAGCCATGGGGGAGAGGAGATGATGAAACGAGACGCTGGTGAGAGATCTCAGGACCTGAGTTTTCACCCCACTCTTTACTTCTTGACCTCCATGAAGAGATGATGATGATGATGATGATGATGATGATGATGATGAGGAGGAGGAGGAGGTGGAACAGAGCCGCTGCTGGTAGACAACACAGCAACAAACAGAGAGAGCAGAGAGACAAAGTCCGCTAGGGAGACTGCTTCAGAATGGGACAGAGGCATACTCCTCGATGGGACGACCGCTGGGAATCCAGTGAGGAACATCAGTCGCGTTAGGAAGAAAGCACAACTCACTGGCTCAGTGTAAACACAGCGCCTCACTGCAGCGTTCTCGGGAGCTACCGTGGTCCGGGACAGAGGCCGATCAATGAACTTATATAAACACAATGTCTTAATATTATTACTATAGCACTGTTTCAAACCCAAAGCACTTTACATGAGAGGGGCACAAATGACAAAACATTGAGTAAAAGCGGTATAAAAAAACATTGACAATGGAATGGAACAACACAGGTGACATAGGGGGGAGACAGTGATGAACAGAACAAGGGCAGACATTTCAGCTAGAGGGAATCAGCTGTATAGCCAGGATAAAATGGTGAGTTTTGAGACGAGCCTGGAAGGTTGTAATGGTGTCTAATGAGTAATCACTGTTTGGGGGGGGGTGAACTCCAGAGGCTAGGTGACACTTATCTCAATCAAGATAGGCTGCAATTACGCTAGCCATATCTAGGAACAAACGCTTGACCTTAAATTATTAAATTGAGAGAGGAAAAAAGAAATGTAGGCGAGAGCAACAATTCTATCCATTGACATTTCAGAGAAGGCATTCAGAAGAGCATCAGGTCAGACACAAAAAGGGCAGCCAATCAGGAGCAAAACAGAGCTCCTTGGTTGCAATTGCTTACAGAGAATGGCAACTGGGGGCAACTGGGAGAATGGAGACTGAGTGCGTACGGAACCCTCTGGAGTTTCCGCCTATCCGACTGACCTAGCAAAATGCCACGACCATTAAGTGCAAGGTCAGCCGTAAGCGAAGGACTCGAGAGTAAAAGCAGCAAAGTAGTAAGTCTTTAAATAGATCATTCCACTACTCCCAAACAGGATTCTGTATGTGTGTGTGTGGTACATTTTGGGAATTCCTCGAGGGTTGCCTGTTTGACCTGAAGGAGGTATTGTCTCTCACAAACACAAACACACACACACACACACACACCAAACTTGTCCTTGAGTGAAGGTACTTAGACATACCGGCGGAACACCTGTTGACCATATAGACATTCTTGCAGACGGTCTGTCTGTCTACTACAGGGTAGTAACCCCGGCGGCCAATCAGAGGCGGCCGGACACACACTGTCCCTCGAATAAGACGAAAGCCTAATAAAGCTCTAGACTATAGACTAGTTCACCTAAGTGCTTGGAGAAGGTAAACATGCATATATCTCCTTGTGCCAAAAACAAAGAAGTGAAAGACATCAACCAACTACAGCGTAAGCTATCCCCTAGCTGTCCAAGAGCAAAGCGAAAACATATACAACTTGAATCAAATTAGGCATGACTGATGTGAGTGAACACACTGATGACTGCAGCCTGTGTGGTGTGTGTGTGTGTGTGAGAGAAAGAGAGAGTGTGTGAGTGTGTGCGTGTGCTTGTTTGTGTGTGTGTGTGTGTGGAGCCTCTGTGGGCGCCTTGCCGGGTGGTGTGTTAAACTGTGAGCTGGGGCGTCTAATCGAATCCAACCCCATCACGCCTGGAGCTCTAATGGAGGGCCTCAGGTAACCTGCTCCTGGAGGATGTCTCTGCTAGACTCCACTGTGCTGCTGCTGCTGGGGCCCCCCCCCCCCCCCCCACACACACACACACACACACACTCTCACACACTGTCTCCGTCTCTCTGAAATCACCCCATCCTGTCAGCTCACCTTGTTGGCCCTCCTGCTCATTGTTCCGGTGAGTGGTGTTCCACCAGAACATCACAGTTGTGGATGAATCAACGTTCCATTGAATAATGCAAACGGTAAACAAACGTTATGTCATTCACATCACAGAGGGACTGGCTCCAGTACAGAGCCGAGTCTGACTAACGTCCTATTCATGCACGATGACAGTTACTTTTTGACAAGGAACTACACATGTACATTCACGTATATGCGCTTGGAACACAAACTCGCAAACACAAACAAATTACACAGAGAATGCGCACGCGCGCTCTCACACACACGCACGCACGCACGCACACGCACAGAGCTTGGCACAACATGATGCTGTTATCGTTCCCCTCTTACCCTCCTCCGTAGGCTCCAAAAGTGAAACTTCTTTTTCTCTGCGGCATTGCTGCTGACAATTATGGAGAGAGACAGAGAGAGAAGTGGGCCAATACACTGAGTACATCCACTCAGCACCGAATGGAGCCAGTACTTCTGTCACTCACGCTGCCAGAGCGCGAGTGTGAGAGAGAGAGAGAGCGAGTGTGTGTGACTGTCAGTCTGTCCTCTATGTTCCACTCCCCTAACTCCAGCCACATGGCCCTCCCTCGTCCCTCTCTCTCTCTTTTCACACACGCCTTCTTTACAAACAGAGGGGAGGAGGGATGGGGAGGAAGAGAAAGAGAGAGAGAGAGAAAGAGGAGGGGGTGGGGATGTGGGCTGCTGACCATATCAATCTCAAGTAGCACCATGAGTTCTCTCTGTATATCACACACACACACACACACACACACACACACACACAGACACACACACACACCCCTGCTTGCGGTCACTCAATAACCTAAATCACTGCGGAGTTTAGTGCCGTTTCTGCCATGCCTTCTAAACATTACGTTGATGAAACAAGTGCGACAAAAAACGGCAATGAGAAAATAGTGCCTGTGTACAGTGACAGACAGGACTGACAGCTGTCAAAAGAGGAAGGAACACACACGGTCTACAGTGCTTGGCAGAAACAACACAGCCGGGGGTTCAAGGTTAGCCAGGGCTCCACTTTCTTCTACAGTCGGGGCAGTATCTCTCTGAGACAGCTGGACAAACAGGACGGAGGCATCAGACAAACAGCTCATCGTCCTCTACAAACATCCCAATCACAAGAGCTCCCTGCTATCCAGGTTAGCACCCGGCGCTGTCGGCTACAGTACTCCGAGTACGGTGGCCCCTCCCTGGAGAGGCCGGGTGATAAGCCAACGATACCGCATGGTTAATGTGAGATAGATGAACTTAATCCAGCTGTCTGATAACACGATGCTTTGCCTTCCAACTGATAAGAGCCTTCTGCCGGTCTTCTCTTCTTGTTTCTGTCTCTCGCTGAGTTTCTCCTTCCTCCTCCTCTTTAACGCCCTTGGATTTCCTGGGGATGACATTGAGTCACAAAGTGCAGTGTCACTGTGCCACTCCTCTGATTGGCTCCATTGATTATCTACAACATCTGCAACAGGAACTTCCTCCTTTCAGGCTGATTCTGTACATTCATGGACCATTGGCCATGCCCATGTTTAGACTCAATGCGGATACTGTTAAAAGAATAAAGATATTAATATAGCTGATTTATTTACTGTATAACCCCCACTTCTAGCTGGCCAGTAAACACAGGATGTTTCGGCGCTGCGCTCTAGAAGGCCGACACGAACCCAAAAGCCCAAATCCTCACCCCACCCGGATATTTGCTTCGCAGAACTCAAAGTACTTGAACGGAGGCCACATTAAAAAGGAACCGATGGCCCTGCTCGATGAGCAACAGTGTTTATTGAGCCATTGTCTAAACGTCTGGCGTGGCAGTGTGCCCGGGTGTATGACAGCAGCCTCACTCTGATCGGAGGAGTGCTCCCCGGACCGGGCTCCGTGGTAACGGCCCTGGCTTCCAACCTCCTCCTCCGGCCCGGCTCTATCGATCCGGCTCGGCTACGCCAAGCCCGGTCACCTTCCCGTCCGCTACCGACGATTCAATTAGCCTGAGCACTGTGTTGGCGGCGGCAGTGAGTGGGCGAGGCGTTTGGCCGGAGAAGACAAGACAAGACAGAGGGATTTTTAAATCACATCACTGCGGGAACAGGGACTTTTGTCCCAAAGGTCATCTGGCTGGCAGTGGCTTTCAGACGAGGGAGGGAGACTCTTCACAGGGACAAAAGCAGTCGAGACAGAAAGGACGTGTGTGAGAGAGAGGGAGAGAGAGAGAGGGAGAGGGAGAGGGAGAGGGAGAGGGAGAGGGAGAGGGAGGGAGAGAGAGAGAGGGAGAGGGAGAGGGAGAGGGAGAGATGGAGAGAGAGAGAGGGAGAGGGAGAGGGAGAGAGAGAGATGCAACGCTCTGATAGCATCTCATTGAATTCCTCTGATCCAACCACTGACAACTCAGTCATGCAACAGTTTGATTTTGTTTTGTCATACTACATAGAGAGACACGATCACGAATTCTCTGGGTTGTTTTACATTCTGAACTAAGACAAGTTGTAATTTTTGAACAAAAAAATATATAATAACAATAATAAACATATTGCAACCTTAATGGCTGGATTTCCTTTCAATGCCAGTGGAAATAGAGCAGACCGTCCCTTTTTTCAGTCAGACAGTGAGAGAGTTAAGAGAGGCCAAGACAGCTAACCTAAAATGGCAGGGATAGGAGAGAAGTCAGAAGTAATGCTCGTTCATCGTGGGTCCCCCGTTTGAGAGGCAGGAGATTTGAACTCGAGGAATCAATCAAGACGGTACTGGAGCGGGCAGCACAGTGCAGCACGGATGAAACCTGCCAGCTGTGTGTGTGTCTGCTGTTAAAAGAGCCCACATCAGCATTCATCATTTCCATCCGTTAACATATTTTAGTTTTTAATAAATAAAACGTTTCCCAGTAGGAAAGCCTAATAGGTTTGAGGCCAGACAAACATCGTAAATCATCTCACTCACAAACAAACAAAGAAACAAAAAAACGTTACCTTTGATACAAACCCTGTATGAGCACTAACATATAGAATAAAAACTTTAAAATTTAGAATGTATCTAGAAAAGGTGTTTGGTAAAAAAAACAATTACAGTATAGTTTGAGTCAGAGCTCCAAATTGACTTTGCCAGACAGAGAGCCCTCTGAATGTGACAGATATTTCCTCAGCACAGCTTTAAAATGAGTAAGCAAGGCTTAGCGAGGGTTGCCCTTTGATAACTGAGGTTAATTATTCCAAAATATTGACTTTGTTTCAGCATGAACACATTGCCTGTGGTGGCCGTATACATTATAAATATTTTCCAGCAGCTCAATACAACAAGGCGTACACACATCCTGGGCTATTTGGAGAGCATGGGGGAGAGGGGTGGTGGTGGTGGTGCTTGTGTGAAGGAGATGGGGGGGGGTTACAAATATTTAAAAGTAGTGGGTAATATTCAAAGGGCAGTTCTACTCAGAAGCCAGGGGAGAAATAAGTCTGAGCCCTATCTCACGAGAGCATTTTCAATTTCATTAGGCTTTTACATTTTAGAGACCTGTCTATTGGGGGTTTAAATCAAGATAAAAACATATGTATATTCTGATTGACAGTGTAGGCTAAGAATTGTGCACAGAGCTTTATGCATTCGGGATGTTGTGTACAAGAAGAACCAGGAAGTGTGTAGAGCCAGCAATTCGCCCACTTCTCTTTCCCTTCCCCGTTTCCCACAGAGCCCCGGGAGCAAAGTCGGGCCTACACACACACATACACACACACACACAAACACACACACTCGCACACGCACACACACACACACTGAAGCCATTCAAAGCTTCTCATTAGAGGGTCAGGATATTACGGCTGGCACAACTGAAGAAAAGGGGTGTTGTTCAGCTAGACCCTATGGAACTTTATCTCTGACCCGCTCTCTATCTCTCTTTTTCTCGGTCTATGATTCATTTATAACCAACCTCACTACAATACGAATATCATATGAATTGTGTTTGCTCTCTCTCTCTATCTCTCTCTCTATCATCTCTCTCTCATCATCATCATCATTATTAACCATAAATAGGAAAGAATGAGTTCCTTTAATAACAACGGTGGCATTGACTCTCTGAACTCAAAGACGTGATAAGAAGGCAGAGTGAGGAGTTAGACATTGTGTACTCCGTATTCAGTGGTCCAGCTCACTTTAGAATGCTGGGTGGCTGCTCTAATTGGAGAGCTGATTACCTCATTACGGGAGCTCCACTTGTTTCATGTAGCTCCGCGAATGAATGAATCATTCTGATGTAATTACCTCAGTTAGGGACCTGCAGTACAAGTAGTACTTAAAAAAAATTATATATATATATATATATATACACACATATATATATATATATATATATATATATATATATATATATATATATATATATATATATAAATATTATTTTTTGTGTGTGGATGAACACTATGCTCTCTCTCCCACAAACACACCATTGATCACTGTTCCAGAAAGAGAGACGGCTCTGTTTCCATTCTAATGGTTCCTCTCGGCGGTGTGATACTTCCTCTGCTCTCTGTGGGCACGGCAGGTCCGTGATGGATAGCTCTCCGTGGCCGAAAGCCGACTCTACGCCAACGGGGAGATCAATAACCCGGGATCATCTACGGTGAACCTAAAGACACCACTGAAAGTCCACTTTAAGAACCCCAGCAGGCAAACTCCAAGAGGATGCAAAATAGGTTAAAGTCGTTATACTGACGAAATTCAGCAGGGAAATTTGTCTCGAACTAACAGTGAGTTATTGGCCTATCCGAAATGGCCTGTTTAGAGATTGGAAACTAAAATACTTTCATTTTACAGGTTAACAGTGAGTAGACAGCAACTGTATATTTTCATTTTACTACCCTTTCTCAGCAGCGTGGGTGGGAGTCAGAGGGAGCGATGCCCATGCAGTAAAAAGGCAGAGTCACACTGCCCCCTTGTGGAGAAACACATCACCTCCACCAGACGGTCAATTAAACGAGTCCGCTTGGTCCAACGGTTCGCTTGGCCACGAAACAACAGAGAGGCAATTGAGCTCTAATCCTGATGGAACATGTTTGCGGTCTACCCTTCTGATGAGATAAATAGTGAAACGTTCCCTTTCAAACTCAGCGAATAGACATAAGCCTATTAGTTCAGGTCGCTCACTCACTCTCTTCTTGTCCTCTCTAAGGGCTAGCCAAGCATGAGCCTGATGGATCACTCCAACTGTGAGGTCAACGCCAGAAGAAACATCCACGGGGCTTTCTAAAGGAATGGGGACCGTCTCTGTGTGTCACGCCAGAGAGCCACACAGATCATCCCTGAGGAGGTGGAGAGGAGGAGGAGGAGGGAGAGGAGGAGGAGGAAGAGAGGTGGGTTGGTCACGCAGAGTGAATGTCAACCCACCAGCACATTGGTCACAGTGATATAGAGTGAAAGGCCTGGGATTTTTCTGCTCTATAGTCTACGCAAGAGGGTAGGAGTTGTCGAATCCTAAACCAAAAATCCTGTTGCAAAAACATTAAACAAAAGACAGAAGATTCCTTCATGTCATTACTATGGTAAGGAATGCCTCGCTCTGTAAAAGGTCTAAAACCTTAGATAAGCCAACATTGGATTCGCTTGATTTTAGAAGCATACCATATGGCTTGACATAACGTGACCAGACATCGTAGTTCATTACAATCAAACACATTGTGTTCGTGTTAGTCGTGTGTGTGAGTGTGAGCTGTACGAGGAAGGACGCACAAAGGTCACTTTGATGAGACAGCCTTATTGGCTACGCCGGGCCTACTACTATATGGTTCACAGGGGAAATCCCGCCTAAGGGGACGCGGAGGCAGGCAGAGCCGCAGAATGACCCTTTCTCTGAGGGAACGGTTGTCATAGGATCACTTAGTACTAATTCATGTCTATTGACTGAAGCGATTGTATGGCCCACGGCCCAGTGGCTCCGGTTACAACATTAAAGATCTGAAATCATTACAAATGCAGCTGCTCAGAACACAAACCCCCACAGTAACTATCGATTAGCAATGAAACTCCCATGCCCCTCAACTGTTTTTAAATGTAACTAATCCAATACCAAACTTTCCTTTTCCCAAGCATATGTGCTCAAAATCATATTTTACCTGAAGTTACTGGATTTAAGCATGCCGTTTTGGTGGGTTATGAAGATGATTGAGATTTACGAGGTAGGACAAGCCAGTTTATACAACAAATAGTCTTATGTTGATCTATAAGATAATTTTGACGGATCTGCATGTGGTCAGCCAAGTTATTCGGCAGAAACCTTAAATCAATGTTTACCTTGCATCACGAAATCCACCTTTTGAAGTCTCTTTTTGCAGTCAGCTTTGTTTGCACTATTTGGAAAAAGCATTCAGTGTAAACCCAGGGATACGTTTAAGCATCCTGAAATGGGTTTCTTATCGTAGAGACTGTAGTAGGAGCTGGGCTTGGCCCATATAGACCATGAGTTTTCACCGACACACCCAGAGTGGTTGAAGTCTTGGCAGCCAGCAGACAGATTTATAATAGGACCTATGGGGGAGGGGGAGCTAACTGGACCGGTAAATCAACTGTCAGTATGCTAATATGAGTGCTTGCTCGGTTGTTGGTGTTCAAAATGTCAGTATTTTCTTTACTACACATGCTCAGCAAACTTGACAAAGGACAAACATAAACAAGTGCATGCCCAAACACTCCTGGGCACACACTCACATACAACATGTGGAGAATACATGTTGTCCAACGGGCCTAACCCACAGATAAATCCTGTGTGATGACCCCACACCCCTCTTTCTGAGTTCAGAGCCCACTCTATAGTCCACTATTTAGACTGGCTGGCGTCATCAGCTTCATAGCTCCTGTGTGATGATCCACCCCCCACCCCCACCCCCATCAGGATTCCTCCACCCCCCACCCCCGAGTTCAAACAGAGCCCACTCTATTGTCCACCACTTGGACTGGCGTCATCATCAGCTCCATAGCTCCACCTGGCTCCCTCCCTCTTCATCAGCCTGTCATTGCAACAGGATGGAACTCGACGGCCCACTGTGACATATCAAACGACACGCTGAGATCCCTTTGAAATGTGTCAACGACAGCCTCCTGCCCAAATCGCAGACCCAAGCAGATCATATGTTTAGTAGATGTGGCAGTAGCATAAACAATATGTGGAAGCCTGCCTCACTACACAGTCTTATATCTGCGGACCAGGGTTGGATTCTAGAGCATAGCAGCAAATTGTGATTCATCTCCTTTACTTTGGCAACTGAAAAAAGTCATTATTTCAAGGAGTTTTTGACAAGTGTGGATTTGCATGCCCTCTGTGTTTATTTAACTGGACTAAAAGGCAATGAATTTCTCCTATACAGAAATATGCAATGCATTTTCCACACTCGATAGAAAAAAAAACAATTTCAGATGCAATAGGTCTAGCTATATATAGACCCATGATTTAAGTTAAGGCTATTGTACACACCGGCGTCAACACAAAAACACCTAGGTGAATAACCACCCACCTACAATAGCACAAAGCCAGGTTGTGATGCAAAGAGAACCAATACAGAAGGCAACCTACTACTGGGGCTGAGAGGGGTTGAATGACTCATTCAAAGCCCATCAAAGAGACAGAGACAGTAGTCTGTGGCTCTAATAAGCTGCTAGCTGTGGTCCACTGGGCAGATTCAGCTTTGCTGAGAGAGCCTCTCAGATGCGCACTGGAGATGAATAATTCATTGGGAGGAAACTGATGCATTTCTAAAAATACAAAATAAAAAGACCCTTTAGCATCAACACAAGGCACAGGATATTGTTTGGGAACAAACATCTACAAAGGTGCGGGACGAGGCCTGTAATTAGGATATCACAAATGCCAGAGTGGGCAAGAAAAGAAATGTAAATGAAGCGCGAGGGTAGGAAGCTTTGTATTTCTAATTACCCATCTCTCTCTTCTTCTTCTACAGCACGATCCATTAGCCTGTCATTTTTATTTATTTTTTGCTGTCTGCATCTAGCCAACACTTCCCTCTCTTGCTCAACCTGATGCGCCTTTACAGCTATTAGCCTCTTCCCAGGTCTGACAGCCATTTAACAACTTCAAGTCACACGTCCCTGGGGAAGCCATTGACTCAGTTAATTACCGAGCCAGCCTGTAATTGAGGCACCCCCTTTCAGCGCTATAATCAAGAATGCATTCACTGCCATGCCATGCAGCACAGTAAGAAGGCAGAGACAGAAAAGGAATACGCAGGCCAAAAAAGAGAGAAAGAGATATAGTAAACTGCACCACCAACATTGTCCATGTGTATATTTTGATGCCGTGGTAGAATACAGGGTGTATACTGTGCACAGTGTGCAGTACTTTGCATAATGAAAAAAACACTGCACCTCTAGAGCTGCCAGGAGCGTCACATAAACTAGAGAATAAATAATCTGGCAAAGCTTTAGTGGAGACTGACTAAGAGACATTTCAGAGGCTTTTTATTCCTTAGCTTTTCTGGTGCGGGCATGCCAGGAACTGTGGTAGAAATGGAGCAGATGTAATGTGTAGACCTGGCCCCCCCTCATTGGCCAAGGTCACTCTATAGGGACAATAGGCTCAAACATTTGGAAAGATGGCCTTAAGTAAAGACCTGATCCGGGTGTTAACGAAGTTAGGTCCCTATCCGCAATGATATAATCATTATCATGGTGAAATCAGGAATCATTTGATTCACTAAATTACAGCACTGAATGTTGATAGTTTATATGCTATTCTACTGTATCTTAGACTCTTCTTAGTCACATATAGTCAAAACGTAACTCTTGTTCCTGACACGATATCATACTAGATGTTAGTAAATGATGAATGGTCCATCAAGCCCTCATCGGGTGCAGATATCACCAGTCCTCTATCTGAGTGTTCTAGGTCCTAAGATCTTGACATATGGCCAATTAGCCAGTGCCCTCAGGCTACTCCGGTCCAGGAGGAATCGCTAAGTTATGTCTTTGGGCATGAACAAGAAGATGGCGACGTCCAAGGACAAACGTTTGCAGCGGCTCCGTAGATCTCGACTACATGTGCCGCCACCAGCGATGCCACTAACTCATGAATTAATAGAGATGATGTGTTGGTTTCTACAAGTCTTTAACAAATAAACAAGGCAACGACATGCCAAGGTCTAACTAACGTATGCATTGTTTTTTTTTGCGGATGAGGGAACTGCGTTTCCAACAGGGAAATCTTCTACACACAAGAGTGAGTGCAGCAGTTGATAATGTTGCTCGGCTGTAAAGTAAAAGTCCCATTATGTTGAATAAGACAACAGCCGTTTGGTTCCAGGGACTGACTGTGAGAACAGCACACTGACTCTCTGAACAACAGCACAGAGACAGCGCCATTCAACTGGAAGCAAAAAGAGAGAGAGAGAGAGAGAGAGAGAGAGAGAGAAAGAGGAGACAATGATAATGGACAGAATATTGGCAAGGTTTGCACAATCCCTGAGAAGGGGCCAGAGTGTAGAAAAAAAGAAAAGAAAGGGATGAGTATTTAGACGACTAGAGGGAAGGGCAATAGGAAATTGGGTGCTAAAGTAATTCATTGGTAGATATTAAAGGTATGCTATACTGGCTTGAAATGATGAATAAAAGGCAGAGCGGAGAGCTTGAACTATATCACATCTTTTAATGTATGAACGTTCTCTAGGCTATTTGGAGTACTGTGTTGGCAGATAGCCTGATAAAGGAAGTTATCTCAATGGTGACCCAGAATATTTATTACTGTGTAACTGTATGATTTGCTACAGTACATGGAGCCTGCGCCGCATGCCATTTAAGATGACGTGCATAATAAAATCATCCATTCAATTTGGCAAATCAATTTGACAATAAACAGGTTTGTAAGTATATAACCAATCTTTTCAATTTAAATACAATAATAACTAACAAAACCCTAACAGGACTAAAATGTAACTTACAAACAAAGAACCAAAAAAGGCAAAGTAGTGTTGCTGCCTAGAGCTCAGGTGTGGACTAGGTGTCAGCGGCCCTCAGGCTCCACAGATGTAGCACACACAGGGAAGACGCAAGACGTTCACCCCCAGTTCAGAACCAACATAGCATGCTACAGTTTAACAAACAACACACCTAATTTTACTCTTGAAAACACCACCAGAAAGTATTTTCTTTGACTAAAGCAAGCATGACCAAGCAGGTCAAGCAATCAGGTCCTAACTGACCTAGTTGTAAGATTAAATGTTACGGTGTTTTCTTCTTGTTCACAGCCAAATCTACATCAATTGGTCCCCAAACAAACAAACAAATTTTTGGAAAACATTTCAAACTAGTACACATTGGCAACCAAACTGTGAGTCCCCCCTCCCTCCCTCCCCCCGTACTGTGTGTCTTTAAGGTGTCTAGAAAAGCGCTATTTCAAATTCAATCTATTATTATTATTAGTAGTAAAACAACAGCAAAACGCTGCAGTGTACTCTACAATGACGATACACATTCAGACAGACCCAGTACCAACAGAAGAGCAGAAATCGCCTGCAAAATGGCACGCTGGCACTACTTATTACCTATGCTGGAGGGTCAACATCAGTCAGGGCTTAGCGGGAGGGAAAATAGGATGTTCTTCTCTTCATGCTGGGCCAGAGAAATAGATGATCTGACAAGCCAGCGGAAAGTGATAACCACAGATCAAACATCATACTGTAAAAAAATGCTACATGTATGTGGGCTATCTCAGTATGTACTGTTCAAAAAATGCCAGATGTAACAGTGGTCATACCCTTTGATGTTTTGTTTCTGGTGGTAGTATATTCATTTTGCTTTTCATGTGAAAACATCTTACAACCACTTTTCAGTCATTAAATCGGATAAACGGTTCATATTCTGAAAGTGAAAAGCTGAACCATTTTCACAACCTACAGGAATCTCAGAACCAACACTATTAGTGTAATATATCTGACATGTTGCGTCCACAGTTGTAGAAAGTCCAGTCTGCTCGCATTGATTTTCTATGCTTCATCTGCATTATGGCACAAGGAGCAAGGTAGTTTTGTTGGTGAAAGATGTGTTGATGAATGGCGGTGGCATAAGGATGATGTGCAGCTACATCTGACAGAATCAGGGTTTCACAACGAAAGGACAAAATTAATCAATAGATTGTAAATGACAGCCTTTGAGCTACACACTCGATCAGCACTAAATCCAGTAATATAGTTGTATAATGTGCTAAATACGGTGTACTTTTTGTGTTACTTTCATTCACACATTTTTTTTAAAAGAAATTCCTCATCTCGAGAGGAATGAGTGAGTGGTATGACAATAGAGCAGCGTGAATGATCCAGGTCAGGTGTGGTGAAGTAGAGGCAAGTAGTGATGCACGCGCGCAGTGTACTAAAACCGTGGTATGTCCGTACAGAGCGGGCACCAACAATCTCGAGAAGCAGAAATTCGCAAAAACCACCCAAGCTAAAATACATCTTAAAAGGTAAATGAGAATAATATTGATTTAAAGCAGCCATAATGCAGCAATACGTAAACGTGGCGTGGTTTAATATAATACGTGCTATTGTAACAAAAACATAGTTCTGAACTGGTCGATAAGGAATATTTAGCTAGTTGATACTTGTCTCGTGAAAGAAAATAGATTCAAATTCAAACTTGAATTCGAATCTGATGCATTCTGGCTATTTAATCTAGTGAAAGCTGTAGGCTTATATATTGTAAGTGGAGTGAAACATTAGGCCTACCTGTTTTGACGACAAGTTTTAGGAGCGTGGTGTCTTGTCTTCGGCGCTTAAGTGGAATGCCTGAGTTACACTATTTTATACATCTCTGAATGGATCTGGGGCTGCCTAGCGACGAATTAACCAATGAGAATATTTTGAAGCTAAAGCTCAGTATCCCATATGTACTGGTCCAAAAGATAGTTTGCGTTCATAATAAAAAAATAAAAAAAAAAAGGAATCCAAAGATGAAACTACTTCATTTAAATTTTATTATTTTTTTAACAGGCAGTCATGCGTGCAATTGAGGTATATTGGAGGTTGGATTTATTCCCATAAGTTTGTTTATTAAATTGATTAAGATTTTTCATGCAAACAGATTATGTTCCTGGAGCATATACACACACTCTCACTGAGATCCATATCTAAAAAAACTTCCAAGCCCTAAACAAGGGTAAATACTTATCTGTTTGTTTGCAGTATTGCACTGTTGTCAAGTATGAGTCCTCTTTGACCTACATGCATGGTTAAAACATGCAAAGTTATTTAAAAAACATTTTAAAAAGTAAAAAGCTCTAAGCAAATGTTATCAAGTCAGCTGTCCCACCTTTACCATCTTGAATAAAAAGCTTAAAATGATCTTAACAACATTAATCTAATCTACAGTGCCCTCTAGTGTACTACCACACTGTATATACAGGCAACTATATTCCTAATCCACTACAGTGTGAAATCTAAAACGTTTCCTCCCTCTACAATTCTATGGCATGTAATATAACCATGTCCATGAAAAGATCGTTGACTCCCTTAGCGTATGAGAGACATTTCCTCTAGAAAGGGGGTTTTCATGCATCCCGTACAGAGCTGGTCCATCCACAGAGGAGCCTCGTGCTGCAAAGGAGTGCGTCGGGGGTAGAAAGTGTACGAGAGGTCATAGTTCAAAAGGCAGCTAAGCGAGGCCATGTAGAGGTCGGAGAAGCGACACAGACGTCTGGAGAAGTAGGTGGGGTTATGGCAGGTTCTAAAGATGCTACCAAACTGTGGGTTGAAAAGGTTTTTTGTCATCGCTCTGAAAAAAACAAAATTGTAAACAAAGATGATAATTAGCGGATAGATGGAGAAACCAGTTAAACAAAGGTTTTGTTAATTTACCTCACAGTGATCACAGACACAGAATCTGAATTCACTAAAACAGCAATAACCTGAGTTCCTCTCTCTCCATCAACCACTCCTGGAAAATTTCCTTAGACTCTGGGTCCCGATGCACCTAAAACCAGGAAATAACACAATGATTAAACTGAAATACACAGCAATCCCACTAAAGTAGGAGTAGTAAGTGAGTAAAGGCTCTCTTACTTGTAAGCGCTCCAGCAGGCCTGTGAGACCCTGAAGCCAGGTGAGGCTCCGGGCGTATTTCTCCGTGTTCACCACCCTCGTCTCCATCTCCAGCTCGGGAACGATGGCCCCTGTCCGCCAGCCATGACGCAGCATCAGGTCCTACATACAGGGAGTCACACCTGCCTGATCAGTTTGACCACACATTATGTTCAAACACTTTTTTTACTAGCTCCACAAACAAAATAAGAGTCAGTGGATCAGTTTTAGCTGAGGTCTTCCTTCATAATACCAATTTTAATGTCCAAAATAAACATGTCAATGTAATGTCAGCAGCTTGAAATAAGAGAAGCGCAGGCATACAATATCATACAACACATAATACAAATAGTTCTAAAAAGGATAATCTAGGCAAATACACACAGACAATATTTTGTATTACAGTGTCTAGCCAAGATGTCAAATGTCTGACTCACAGCCAGGTCACTGTAAAGGTGGTCCCCAAAGTACAGAACCCTGGATCCTCGCCAGCCAGTTAGTCGAAGAAAATCAAACAGGTTTCCCTGAAAGATAACAAGGGTGTTCATGTTTATTTGGAGGGGTTGGAGAGATTGATGTCTGTCCCTTCTCTGTTTCCAACTAGGAAGAGAACGACAAAGATTTGGTTGATGGCTTTGCTTGCTAGAGACAAATAGGCGCCACATAGATAGTACCTGTTTGTAGACCTGCCCTTTATCCAAGCTGTTGATCTTGTCCCACTGCAAGTCACCATTGCCATCCAAGCGTCTGAAAGGTCTGTGGCATGAGGCATGATAAGAAGAGAGTAGGAGTAATATTAAGTAAGAGACCTAATTAAGCGAGTGAGGTTGCTTGTTGTGTTCTGGTAAACGTATAAGTAAATGACAATGAAAGCTGAAAGTGGGATGAAAATAAAAAGGTTTCGAACGAGCACTCACTTGACACAGTCAGTGAAGAAGTGCGGTTTGTCTGCCTGTACAATCACCACATCGAAAAAGTCTCTCCAGTCTTTCCCCACCATATAGGTCATACCTTTATCCCTGTAATAAGAAACAGGACAAAAACACAATAATATAAACAAAGACTACAACTGCAATACTGACAGGAATAACAGTCTACAGTCAGTGTAATCTTTCACTCACACAAAGCTATAGGGGCTGTTGGTAATGAGGAAGAGTTTCTTCCCCTGACTGGCCAGACGTTGCAGTACAGCAGAGGTTTCATCTCCTCTCAAAATATACTTCTCTATGGGGGAGAGAGAGAAAAACAGAACACTATCATCGTGAGAGTAGACAGATAGATCAACAGCACGTACAGCGCGTGTTATTCTATAGGATTTGGAAAGCAGCCGGGTGTGATAAAGGAGATTAATTCCTCACCGAGATCTTGCATGACCCATTTGTACATGTAGCCTTTGATGTGAACCATTCCAATCGCATCCTGGAGATTGAAATAAAAATACATTTAAAAAAATCATAGAATAATATATTGATAGTGCATATACTGCATACAACAGTGGTACAGATGTAAGCTGCAAATTATGAACCATACTCATACATCTTGATTGTTATAACTTTAAAAGCCAAAACAACATTTTCCACAGCTGAGAATTCATCCAAATGGAAGTAGTAAGCTCCAACAAAGTACAAAACAACAGGCATAAATACTAGGGCATGAGTGTGCTCCAAAAGTGGACTCTCCACGTAAGCTCTTACTAGAAGAAACCATAAACCCTTTCACCCCGGGACAGCCAGTGTTCCCCTATTTTTCAAACCATTTGATTCCATGGCAAGACGTTTTCCTGAGGTGAGTGGATATTTCACTCTTTGGTTGGGGACTCTCACTGTGACTGACTGTGCAAAAACAGTCAAAATGAACCGGTCATGGAGCGTTAGAGCCCACATGAGAACAGGGAATTAAATACAGTGAAGTGAGTAACACTGAGAGAAATTAACGCAAGTGTAAAAATCTCAGTTCACAGACTCACCGAGACGTCACGGAAAAGGTGAACAGGGTCGTACTCGATGTCGTTGGAGATGAAGAAATCATTGACCACGGCCAAGAGATTCATCTCTGGAATGGAGAAGATGTCCATAAACTGCTTTATCTTGGGCCCCTAATGGCACAGCAGAATAGTTAATGCACTAACTGTACACATTTTTTAATAATAGTAAAAGGCTACAAAATTGTGTTAAAACTACTACTAAATAGACATATCATTTAATGTTAGTATCAAAACATTTTCTGTAAATAAAGTTAGACTCAATTAATTTGTTGGCAATAAAATGGTTGAAGTCCTATTAAGATTTTTTTAAGGTTACCTAGTTATGTAAACCTAGCACAGTAAACATGTTTTGAAACATCGCATTCCCTTCCAGTATTAAAAAAAAATACCCACAAAGAAGAGACCCCGCTAACAGAACTAATCCCCAACTCATGCCCTTAGGGAGCACAGTGCCAGAGCACAGTGACTGTGGGTAGGAGCTATGTTGAAACTTGAGAAGTGAGGATTAAGTTACAGAGGCATACCTCTCTCACCAGGGAGCCCCTCAAAAGACCAAGAAGAATTTAAACCTGAAGTCAAAGCATCACAGCTTAAACTACGCTAATAAACAAATAGGCGATGCAGCCAGCTTGACTGTCAAATACAATCTGGAGATTCTACTTAGGATGGCCTTTCAACCACTTCCAA
The DNA here is from genome assembly GCA_026901105.3 of Galaxias olidus. Classification (NCBI taxonomy): domain Eukaryota; kingdom Metazoa; phylum Chordata; class Actinopteri; order Galaxiiformes; family Galaxiidae; genus Galaxias; species Galaxias olidus. The sequence goes on along the minus strand of JAPMUY010003101.1, from coordinate 7,585 downwards.
TTAGGGACAAAAATGTTTCTCCATAATTATTGGAAGTTAAAAAAAACATCCCTCTGAACATGGATGTTTTGCTGCCAACACAAATGCTTGATGGCAAATGGAGAAAGGGACTGACATTTTCTCAAGGGACTGAGAGTCTCAAGGCTTATACAATATACAAGTGCTTAGTCAGACATCCTGACAGCACATTTCTCGACTTGTTGTCATGAGCCTGACTGGATGAGATTATGAGAGATTAGAGGATCTGCAGCAGTGATTATACACACCTCAAATATTTTATCACAGAACCCATTCGCCAAATAATTTTACATGTGGACCATAAATTAGCTTCTGGAAGCAGGAACCATAAACATTTTTGTAGTTAGGCTCCTAATATTCAGTCCCCTGACTATATCTAGATCTGAATGTGTTAAGATGTGAAAGACTTTAATTGAGACAAAAGTTAAAACATACAATTTATCAAGTTGTTTGAGCATGTGCGAGGGGTTTCCATTTGTCTATGTAGGATTTTGTATGGAGAACAATGTCAGCACAAATGCACAAGGATTAACTGCAGTGACATCTGTTTTTCCTGACCCAAGGGCAAGTATTTATAGTGAACAGAATTTAGGGAACGCCAAAATATTCCTCAATTTAAAGATGAAAGAATTTTTTTCGGCCTGTTCGGTTTTATTTTTGCTCGTTTAGCCTTGTTGTTGTCAGTCAGCAATTTCCTGCCTCCAGCTTGGCACATGAAGTTTAAGGCTTGTCCTCAGACTTGTTTTAACCAGAGTCTCCACTTTACCTTACACATTCTCACAAACTAACCTGTCTGAGGAACCTATTGTTTGACATTATGTATGTGATAAGATGGTTTTCCTTGACCTGAACGCAGATCAGTGTGTTAACTTTAATAATGCAAATGGAGAAAATAGGCAAAAGACAAAATAATTACTCACTTAATGTACTAGTCAACTTGATTTTACGCTCTTTCTCACCTTTCCATAGAAGCCACTGTCCTTGTGGAGGGGGACATGGCGGGTCCCACCATACAGCCTCAGCACCTCTTCGTCTGAGACCGGACTCAGTCCCCTGTAGTAGACAATACAGGGGATTAAGTACACCCCACTGAGATTGGCATATCCATTTGTTCGCTGTGCAGTATAAAAGCATTTACCGATACACAGTTCCCAACTGAATGTAATGGAAAGCATCTATCTTCATCAGGAGTCCCTGCAGGTAGACAGACAATGTTCACTTTTGAAAATACACAAGAACATACAACATAATTAAAACTTAAAATCCTGCAAGAGCATTAGAAAAGTCAGAGCTTCACCTTTTGAATATCATAGTGTAGGCCCCGTGCTGCAAAGTTGGGTATGTAGTCATATTTGCGAATACCTTGAGGATACTGTCATAACGGGGCAAAAATAAAACCATTACTTTTAGGCAAATCCAAATCCGTTGCTGTAACTGTTTTGTCAGTCATTCTTTACACACCTTGTAATGTTCAATGAGGATGTCTCTGGCGGTGTTGTAGATGTTAGTGTTGAGGGCACTGGAGTAGAGGGCCAGGGTATAGTCGTAGTCAAAGCCATAGATGTCCACCTCGGCCAGGCTGACCTCGTTGTTGGCATAGACGGCGGAGGAGTTCAGAATGTTACATACACCTGGTGGGATCAGCTCTGGCGGCAAAATAGCAGGGCAGAACAAAGTTTATTGCGATTATATAATGCTACACAATTACATGGAAAGCTCAGTGTTACTGGCCGTCATTGCTTGCACTGTGTAGTCTAAATTATTTCTATGAAAATACCAGAATTTGTTTTTTGAGAATTAATATTTGTTTATGGTTAGGTAAAAGGAGATTAAATTACATTTGAATAGGTCCTTCTGCAGTGGAGGAGAAAGTGATTTTACAGATTTTTTTTAAGCCTGACATAAATGGTTTAAAAAAGAGAGAGAAGTGAATGTAATATAATATGCAGTTCTAAGAAAAAATTGGGCATACCAACCTTTTAAGATTTTCCCCATGCCACAAAAACAAAATCAACTAAGTCAATACTAAATTGTAGAATATATTGTGAACTGATTGATCTCCTTTATTTATACATTTTTTCATTATTTATCATCTGTGACAAGGAACGCTAGAGAGAACATTGATTTTTAGGCCAGAAATGACACTTGAGTAGTTGTCACTGTGATAAACGGTGGCTACCACTTTAGCCTGGTCCCTTCAATAAGTGAAGCCTTTTAACTGACTCCTTTTTCTGGACGTCACCTCAGTGAATTGCCGCCATGTAATACATAAACTATACTACATGAGGGGCAAACACACGCTGGCAAAAAAAACGTTTTTACGTTGTTCAATTTTAACTACAATGTAGAGACGAAAACAGTGCGGATGAAATCAGAAAATCAATCTAGGGCCCAATGTCTTCAATAGGCAATCCGGAGCTGACAGAGGGCGTTCTTCCAACAAGTTCCAACCAGAATTACTGAGCAGCCCAAATTTCTGATAAAGGCAAGCAAGTACATTTATTTTAGGGACAAAAGATACTATGTCGCTGGCTTTGAAAAATAAGTCCATATCCAGAGGCTGGAACAATATCGATCTTAAACAGATCTCTGGCATTATTCTGAGCAAGAAAATAGGTTAGCAAAAAAATGTTTATTATTATTGTTGACATTGTCATCGAAGAATTTTCAAGATTTACGTCAAAATATACATTAAGATTACAATTTACGGGTGTGCACACCAGTGCATGCTTCTGTGTTTGAGAATTTGAGTGTATGACTGTGTTTGAGGCTTTATAAAGTATCTCACCCAACAATGCAATTTTGGTGTGAATCCATAAACATAAAACAGTGAGTTCAATGTTTGGCCATTTCCCATTGGCCGCCCCCTACCTCACAAGTGGATAGTAGCCATGGTGTTGATTGGGTTGTTTTTTTCAGTGGTCTCAAAACTGACAATGACGTGCCAGTTTGTGAAACTGCACATTTGACTTTGAATACACAATTCGCGTACATAGCTTATATTTCACATTGTAACTAGAATGCAAATTAAATTCTTCATTAAATAAAAATATAACAACCCCTAACAAAATTGACAGGGTAAAATACCGTTACTTGCCCTGGCATTGGCGTAAACTACTTGAAAATAGGCTACTTCTCACCTCTGTAGCCTACGTGTCACACGAGACGACTATAGTGTTATAAGACCCAATTTTAAATTAGCTTCTAACTTACCGTGCACGAGTCTTTTCATCTCGTTATATCGAGCCCACAGGTAGGTCTTGTTGTTCACCTTTTTTTTGATGGAGGAACACGAGCTTCCTGAAACCCGGAGAAGCTCTTCTGAGCTTTTTTTCCCTACAATCTGAGGTCCACAGTTGGCAGCATCAGCATGTGGGTGTAAAGTGCTGGATAAAGAACGCACACTTTTGGCCGAGTTACTTGCATTTATTTCACAGCCTTGGTCGTTAGATTTTTTCTCAAGTCTCTGATCTGCAGTTGAATCGTACATAGTTGCAAATCCATTCCCTTGTGAGCATCTCGTCAAAGGTGGTGTTCTGCTATTATTCCATAATGCACGTCCTAGTGTTGTGCCTACTTTCTTGAAGGACATCTTAAAAATGCCGAATTACGATCACCAATTTGCAGCAAGTCTAGGAACACTATGAGACAGATGAGTTATTTTCCCCTCTGTTGTTGATGCAGCCAGGCCCACTGCCGATTTGTTTTCGACTTATGCCACCGCGCTTCCGACGTTTTTAGCCACGCCCAAAACCGTTTCACATTTTGGAGACAACCAATCAAACGATTTTTTTGCGTGGTAGTGTGAAATTACATTTTACTGCAAACATTGCAGACGTTCACCGTGACACGGCTACCTATCATTTAAGTAAAAGTCAATCGAATAATCTTCAGGGCAGACCAACATGCATGTACAGTGTTTTTTAATCATCATGACAAAAGTGGTTCATAGGTCGATAAAAGGAACGTACATATTCACAAATAGTTGAACATTTCCCCCTAGGATGGTATGACATTATTTTCTACAATAGACATTAAACCACATAAATACAGTTTTCAATTAATACTAATATACAGCCATTCATTAAATTATACATACATTTGTGAAAGTGAGAGGAATCCATTTAAAGGATTTGAATAAACTTCAACTAGTCAGTGCTAAAATGGGCCAATAGGTCTCCTTCACAGCAAAGTAAGCATATTTTACATTTACTTTAAAAATACTTGCACTAAACATTTATTTCTACAGTGTCAAATCGTTTAAGTCATTTGGTCCCAAAAAAAAAAAATCTATATAAAGGCACCCAGGATGTTCAACATATGAACCACATCAGTCAACAGGATGGTGTCACTTTTCTTTTTACTAAAAGGTGGCGTAACAAATTCGAAGACGTTGACTAAGTTTCACATTTTAATATTGCCTACTCAAAAAATGTGCCATTTTAAGTAATTGACCAATATGATGGTGCAAGATAAATTCTTGTGTCCATAGCCTAATAAATTAATCCTGTACAGTATAAGGCTTGCAGTGTGAAATGCAAAACCAGGGCTGGATATGTCCCCAACTCCAAATCTAAAAGCACCAAATGACTACCAATTTTAACCGTAAATTTATATCATAAACGATAAGAAATAATTTGTATTTATTTGGTTGGTGCTTGGAGAAGGTTTTACTAGATTATTTATTTATTGATAAAAAAAAATATGATGCCAAGCATTTCCAAGGGTCTAGATAAACGAGCCCTTTGGATTCTCTGGGGACAATCCAAGCAAGCCGGGTTTGAGCTATTAATGATACCCTCTGTGTGTAGAGAACAGCAGTATGAATAAGAGCCACTGCCCTGCTCTAATCTGCATAGTTTTTCTATTAAAAAATGATGCCTAAGGAGTAAAAACCACCTCCAAAATCATCCTTACCATAAAAAAAAAAAACTGATTAATAACCTGAGGTGGTGAAAGTATGGCTATGCGATTTACATCAGCGATGTCCGTCCACTGACTTTGTCTGAACAAGGCCTGGCTGGTAGACCAAAGCCTTACGAGTCAAGACTACTTCCCCTGTGTGAACTAATGGGGCTAACAGTGGGCGCAATGAATGGTAAACGGCACAGATATCCACCTCAAGATTATCATCAACTGGGTCTTCAAATTTGTTTGTTAAATGATTCTTGTAAGTTGCATTGGTTATTTATGACTGCAGCGAAACTTTGAGTATCAAGCGAGGGTTCAGGATAAGCAACAGATAACTAATGGTTTGCTGACTGACAAACTAAAAGGCTTCACTACTGTCAAAATGACAAATAGCATAAAAACAGGCCATTGCCTTGCTTATGTAATCACATATCACGATATGGGAAAATATCTCAGTCAAACCAATTCAGACCAAATCACATGGAGGAAATAAACAGTTTTGTAAATAAATACAGTCCTTACTTCAGTCCGGAAATAAATACTGCAAGTGTTTCACAACACATAGTCTTAGGAAAACAAAAGGTACAGTACACTATGATGACGGTGATGATGAAGGGATTTGAAGCCTTCAAGGGGACAGACACAGTCACGACACCATAGAGCAATGAGCAGCATGTATTTTTTTTTGTGTATTTTTTCTATCTTCATTCATCTCTTCTCTCCAGGGTCTCGCATGCAGACATCTCTCCGCTCCGGACAGAAGAAAGGACAGGGAGATGAGAAGATGGCAGATGGCTTGGAGGGGTTTAAAGACAACTGGTCTGGTGAGTAGAGTGAGGAATGTGGTAGCGCCGGCTCTGGGATGGACAGGATGGGGGGGGGGGGTCAAGGGTCAACAGAGTTCCTTATGGGGGAAGGATAGGGGTTTAGGATGATGCGAGGAGCTTGTCAGCGCTGTGAACCGGGTAAGACAGGGACAAAACAAATAAAAAATAATAAGTTTAGTACTTGAGTCAAATAACAAAAATACACTTACAAAGGTCATTAATACACATACAATTGGTAGGCACAGTAATATGGTTGAGAGCAGGAACGAGGGGGAAAAAACAGCACAGAGGCAAATGACTATGACTTGTAATGGATTACATTTAGCTAATAATGAATTGTTAATATGTTAGGTTAATATTAAAGTAGTCTTATCCTTCTACAGAATAATCTCTCTGCCTGTATATTAGTTTTATTTGCAAACATTTTGAATCAGAGTTCTCTCTGGATAGTAAACTTGGAAGAAATTCTACGTAAAAACAAGTGTTACAACCGCCAGGGCAAACAACTTTAGTTCCGTGAAATGTAGCTGCCTGCATTAACCAAATAACTAAAAGTACTCTGTTTCTCCACATCCGACAGGCAGTGTTGCTTACAGTATTTCAACACAGACTATTGCGCTTCACACGAGTAATTTGATTGCGCAACGTGTGTGTTGTTTCATCGCCTGCGCGATGGTCTACTCCGTGCCCTGCCTTGTTTAGGACGCGAGTCACTTCCACCCCTGTCAGCAGAACCGCTGGCATCACGGGGACTCTCCTCGCTGCCCTTGCCAGTCGAGCCCTGTCTACTGGCTCCGCTAGCCCCTGACAAACCGGTCTTACTGGGTGGATAGTGGACAGAGAGGGGTGTGGCTGTGAGGCGAGAGGCTATGGGTTTAGACGGAGGTGGGCCTGTATGGCTGGCGGAGGCAGCCTGGACAGAACTGGGTCTCTGACTATGAATGAGGTGTTGTTTCCGACGCACAGACACATCCAGGTTGGGTTTGGACGGGGACTTTGGCTCTGATTTAACGCCGCCCTGCGCACCTCTGACGCCAACTGTGCTGTTGCCTAAAGTTCTAGAGGAGGTTAGGTTCTCTATCGATCTGGAGGAGGTCGTCGGTTTGGGGTCGGCGGAGGACACGACACGCGTGGTGATGAACGTGTCCTGTCTCGGTGGCGCCGGTTCTCTCTTGCCTAACGGACCCTTCCTGCTGTCCCTGACGTAGGTGCGGACCATGAACTCGCCGTCCAGAGATCTGGCTGACCCTCTGCGGGACAGAGGCTGGACGCTGTTTTGTTGCCCTTCTCTCTCCTCAACACCTAGCCCTGCACTAAACACATCGCTGACACTGTGGCTCCTAATGAAAGTGGTGTCCCGGGACAGGGCCTTGCCTCTGCGGGACTTGGTCCCTCTGGGACCGGCAGGGGTCTCGGAAGCGGGATTTGGGGGGAGGGAGGCAGTGCTTACGGGGCTGGTATGCAGGCTGCGGGCGAGGGGTCGGAGGTGGAGGCCCGCCACACCGGGGAGGTTGTTGGCGAGGACCGGGCTGGCGCGGGGGCTGCTCCTCATGGGCCGCGCTGGGCTGCCGCGGGGGCTGCTCCGGGGGGCCCGGCCGGACTTGTTGGCCAGCTCCTTGGTGCGAGAGCGGCGGGGACTGTTGCTCAGGCTGTGGTGGGGGGACATGGGGGCTTCCAGGTCTTCGAGCCGCTGGGTGAGGGCCAGCTTCTGCTGGATGGCCATGCGGAGCAGAGAGTTGAGGGTTTTCTTCTCGTCCTCGGCCGCAGCCAACTGGCGCTGCATCTCATCCAGCTGGGTGACGTACTGGTCACACCTGACAGACAGACAC
>JAPMUY010003096.1:185000-246467 GCA_026901105.3 Galaxias olidus | reverse complement strand
CCCTGAGTTGACTCAGATTTGGAATATATTTTAATGAAAACATTAATATAAAATTGAACTGAGTCTGGTGTCACTCCGGCATGAATCCGGCTACTCGGAACATTGATATGTGCTCAAAAACCAAGTTGAATCTCGCAGTATAAAGCATTCACACTTAAGCACACATTGTGAATTTTATTGGATTATTGGAGTAATCGTTTCAGCCCTAGCAAGGTGTTTTCATCTAGTTTTGATAAATTCGCTGTAGCTAGGCGGTAGCTAATACGAGGCAACACATTGCATATTAGCCGTTAGCTAACCACTTAGCTAGGCTAACTGCCAACTTATAACTAAGCTAGCTAACCCTAACCACTTAGCTAAACTAGCTAACTTATTAACATTGATCAGCGATATCTAGATTTTTTGTAATACAATTATACGATTTATTTGAGTAATAATTTCATCCCGAGCAACTTGTTTTCATCTCGTTTAGTGTCGAGACTAGATATATTTGCAGGTACTAGCTAAGTTAGTGCTAGCCCAAACATGACGTTCCCGTTAGCTGCTAGCTAGCCACTGAGCTAAGCTAGCTAAACTAAGTGATTATCAACAATTTGTAACAATAATAATAGTAATAAATGAACTAATCTGTACTAATAAATGTATGGATAAGTAACTGTTGGCCTTTACACAATTTTCATTTACGTACATAAGCCTACATATTTACTTAGACTGGAAATGTAACAATGACATCTAATGCATTACCCACCTTCGCTTCTTCATTTGGTGTTCCATCAGAGTCAAAGTGGCGGGAGGTGATGTGTACTTGGCGGGATATGGAATAAGCAGACAGGCTATTTGCTATTGGTTGATAGAGATCATGTGATCCCAATCTGTGTATAACATAGGAAGGTAATTCTTACGGCCGCCAAAGGGGTCGCTGTGTTACACACACTTTATGGGGGGGGTCACACACACTTGGCACACACAAGTCAGAAATAGAACACCTTTTGGGTCACTGGAGATTTTTAGATAGAAATCCATTGTAGAGCATGCTGAATGCAACTACATAGCCAGTCTAATTGGGGACCATGATTTTTGTCCCCAATTGGAAACGCGTCCCCAATCAACTGGTGTGTACTCTGGTACATGTCCCCAATCGGAAGCTAAACCAACACACACACACACACACACACACAGAGGTACCAGACACACACACACACAGGTACCAGACAGACAGACAGACAGACACATAGACACACACACACACACACACACACACACACACAGGTACCAGACACACACACACACACACACACACACACACACACACACACAGAGGTACCAGACACACACACACACACACAAATCATCAGACACACACACACACACACACACACACACACACACAGGTACCAGACACACACACACACACACACACACACACACACACACACACACACACACACACACACACACACACACACACACACACACACACACACACACACACACACACACACACACATACAGGTACCAGACAGACAACGCTTTTCTCTCCCTCCCTCCCTCCATCCACCCTTCTAACCACACTCTCTCCACCTCCCTCTACAGGAGTGCGTCCTTACAAGTGCAGCCAGTGTGACAAGGCCTTCACCCAGCGCTGCTCCCTGGAGTCCCACATGAAGAAGATTCACGGCGTCTGCCAAAAGTACGCCTACAAGGAGCGCCGTAACAAGCTGTACGTGTGTGAGGAGTGTGGCCACACCGTGGGCACCCAGGACTCCCTGCTGGCACACCTCCACACACTGCACCCTGGCAGCCTCTTCCTCCGGGGCAAGCTGGCCGCCGCACGGCGAGGAGGAGGAGGAGGAGAGGAGGGGGCGTCGCTGCCCGGGTCCCCACTGTCCAATAGTGACGACACGAGTGGGTCGAGAGGGCAGTAGAGGAGGAGGAAGAGGAGGAAGAGGAGGAGGAGGAGGAGGAGGAGGAGGGTGGAAAGAGTGAGGGATGAATGAAAGTATGAGAAAGGGATGATTGAATGGATGAAAGGATAAAAAAAGAGGAATGAATGATGAAGGGATGAATGAATGCAAGCAGGGAGGGAGAAACAAAAAGATAAATGGAAGAAGGGATGGAGAAAAACGAAAGTGGGAAGAGGGCATTGGATTATTTTCACGGGCATTAGGGAACTACTCAGTTATAAAATAGCCTTTTGATATGCCTGTTTGCCTGTTTGTTTGTTTGATAGAACTGCTATATTTCTATAGTCTGTGGGATGCTTATTTTGTACATTGTTCACCGATGGAGGTTGTGTTTAAAATGCAAAGACTATCAGTATGTATTTACTTAAATCATTAATATATGTGGAGATGTATTTTGTGGATGCAGGATCTAGGAGAAAGTGCCTTGTTTCCGTTTTGTGTAGTTTACTGTTCAAAATCTTGTGTAGCGCCATACGCTGGTGAGGTGGTTACATTGCAAGCTTTCAAAAGATTATTTAAATCTTGCCATCGAAGACACACACTTCAAAATAAAAGAAAAATTGCTATCAAGCTACATCGAAATATCATAGTTATTCAATTAGCAATTTCTCCAGGAAGCAGCAAGGCAAATTTGAGTCGAATGGTATTAAAGAGCACGACACACAATATGCTTTCATAACCTGATAAAATTAATAAAAAACATATTAACAATTAATCTTGAAGACATTTGTGAAGTAACACTTTACCAGCGTATCACTGTAAAGAGAATTATGTAGCACCATATAATGGGTACTTTGCTGCAAGAAATAAAAAAGCTTGCTGTCGGCCATATTTGTTGTTGGTAAATTGGTCAGCCCTTTTGGTTGATGGCAATGGCCTCAGGGGATTACGTCATGACTTTATAACCTCTGTGATAGAATGTAATGCTGTCTGGGAGATTACTGTGTAGAGGAAATGTTTACGTAAAAAAAAAAGTCAGTTTTGAACAGTAACTGTTCAATGGCTGTTGATAGATACGTACGTATATAATGTAGTTTTTATACATTTAACTGTGTGTACACTTTAAAGGTTTAAGAGAAGAGGTATATTTATCTACTGGTGCGTTTGTATCTTTTTATAATTTTGTATCTTTTTTTACTGCTACTTTTTTCCTTACTGTTGTATTTTCACTGATTGTTTTTTCAATGGTGTGTGTGTGTGTGAGAGAGAGTGTGTGTGCGCGTAAAAGTTTGTTCGTCCACTTGAGCAATACAACCACTGTTATGGGAACTTCCTAAAAAGCATTTCTGTCTTTCAGATAAAAAGATCATGATCACGAATATCCTTGTTTTTGAAAGTTGTGTTTTATGTGTTTCAAAAAGGAAAACTTTTCAGGAGCGCTTGATGTAGTTTGTCTGATTAAGGGGTGTCTCTTTTGCTTTTCTATCAAGTGCCCCGGCATGCGCTGGCATGATAGACCAACTCATTGTGAATTATTTCAAATAAAATGGAAGGAATTATAGTATCAAATTATAGCCTACGTTGTTTATTTTGTTTTACAACCCCCACCTCACCCTATAATTTCACCTTTAAGGTTAAATTTTTAAATTTTCTTTGTGGCGAAATTATGTAATTGTTGGCTTGATTTTGCAACATTAACTCGTTTTCTTTCCTGGTTTGCTTACCTGGGTGTGTAGGGCTATTCCCAGTCTAGGTGTGTTTTCGCAATGCATTTGTTAGGCAGGCTGTGTGTGCGCATGAGAGAAAGAATGACAGAGAAGGAGAGAACGAGAGTTATGCCCAATGTGTGTATGTGAGAGAGAGAGAGAGAGAGAGAGAGAGAGCGTGACTGGCCCGGACAGGAGTGCGCGTGCACGTGCACGTCAGTCAGAATTCCGGATCGTTGTTCAGTCTTGTTGACAGAATACAACGGAATCCTGCATGTTGCATTGCCTACATTAGACTAACGGGACCCAGAGGCGCTTACGTGGATATTAGGTGAACCTATAGATTTAACGGTTTAAAGTAAAACAAAAATGTTGTTTCCGAGGTTAAAACTTACATACCGGTAAATGGATTTGAACTTCTAGCCACTTTGCACTTAAATAGGTCTACAGCATAGGCTATACGCCGCGCACAATCAAATACGATATAAAACATCCGTCCAATTAATGCACATTTTACTCAAATATAATAATGATTACTGAATGATGCTGAGTAAAGTATGCAGTCATTGGATACGTTATGTAACAGCTAGGGCCTATACTACTTTCGCCTACATGCCACTAGCTGACTTGACAAACATCCGCTTCATCCACGTGACATAACACGGAAGTGTCTTTGAATACATGGCGGTAGTTCCCACCAGCGTTTATTATATGGTAGATATGTTACGATGAATGGTTTTCTTAGCAACGTCTGGCTGTGTTATTGAATACGTATAATAAAAAGTAAAGCTTCTTCTCAGTGTTTAGAAATTGTGTAAGGCCAACGGTGTGCAAACTCGCGAAGTTGCAATGCGAGCAAACTAACATTAGCGATTGTAAGCTAAAGTTAGCTATCCGTCTTGAGAACTTCGTCACTTTCACCATCAGATAACATTTACCACTAATTAGCTTCACTTATTATTCAGCTTGTTTGCAGTATGATTATAACTGGCAATTGATGATGCTTTGTCAACAATAGCGGAGAAGTTGCCACCCAAGTGATGCCAGCTTCGGAAACGGTCCGGTTTGGTCGGAAGCGAACGTTGCCACCGTGTCCAAACCCGCTTTTCCTTCAGTGGCTCACCGAACTTCGGGACCACGCTCGAGAAAAGGGTCTGAAGACTCAACATGTGTATCAAAAGGTTAAAAAAAACATCTCCCCTTTATTACAGTTGCTTGCAATTCTAAATGCTGAGTTTTGTATACAGTTGTATCTGTATTTTCCTACTGCACCAGGCGATTGGCTCGTTAAAGAAGTATCCTTTACCTCTGGAGAACGCGCGAGAGGCTAAGATCCTACAGAATTTCGGCGACGGAATCTGCAAGATACTGGATGAGAAACTACAAAAATATTACAGAGAGAACGGTGAGAGTGAGGTAGCCAGGCACCTTTTTAAATATAATAATTGGGGGAAAAGGCGACTGATATTTTACTTAACCTGTCCGTTCCCCTCGTGGTATCAGTAAAATCTTTCTTAAAGAATGTTTAGGAAGAGAATAGATATGGAGGGAGGGAGGGAAGGAGAGAAGAGGGAAAAGGAGGGCATGAATAGGGAGATCAAGGGAGAGAGATGGATCAGGGAAATACTGTGAAAACTTACAGCGACTTCACATAAAAAGTGACTCCCAGATTACCTGTTTGGCCATCATCTAGCTTTCTTTCTTTCTTTCTTTCTTTCTATTTTCATCCCATCTCTACTCACTTCTCTCTCACTTTCTCTCTTTCTTTTTTCATCTCTCTCTCTCTCTCCCTCAGGTCCAGACGCTTCCATCCATTGTCTTCCCATCGGAGCGCCCCCTGCAGGAGTGCTGGACAACAACAACCTGGCGCCCCACAAACAGGTGTTTGTGTGTGTGTGCATGTGTATGTGTGTGTGTGTGTGCGCGCGCATGTGTGTGTGTGTGCGCATGTGTTAAAGAGAGAGACTGAATAACAAGGTATTAAGTGTTCAGGATTTTCAGAGGATTCATGTTTTAAAGTTTGTGTTATATATTTGTTCTTACGTTCAATAAATAAGTTATGTTTTTTTCTGCTATTTTACTTTTTCGACCATCTTCTAGAAGAAGCCCCAGGGCAATGAAGCTGAAGAGAAAAAAGGAAGAGGAGGAGGAAGGGGGAGGAAGAGGGAGTACGTTCCACAGAAGAGGTCAGGAGGATATGCTGTTCTTGTCGCCCTCTACAGGCAGTCACAGGTATTCCTCCTTTCTCACCACATTTTCCTCCTCATCCTTTTTCATTCACTCTCTCCTATATCCGCTCGTCTCCCTAGAAACCGTCTCGTCTCCTCCCTCCGCCCCCCCATCCCCCCCCCCTCCCTCCCTCTTATCAGGTACCAGGCAGCAAAGGCTTCATGTTTAAACTGGAGCTTCAGTCTGAGGCTCAGCTCCTTTGTGACAAGTCCTTCAGTGTGGTGAGTCAAAGAGAGGGAGGGAGAGAGGGAGGGAAGGAGAGAGGGAGAGAGGGAAGGAGGGAGGGAGGGAGGGAGGGTAACTCAGTTCAGTGCGGTGAGTTGGTCAAACTACAATTTGTAACATTTCTAAAAATCTTGAGGCCTAAATTACTAGTTTATAATAATCTTGTCTCCTCTCCTCCAGCCTGATTTAGGGAGTAAGAAACTAAAGGTTTATTATAATAATTGTTTATAATAATAATACTAATAATCATATTTTATAATTGTCTTTTCCCGTGCAGCCTGATTTATGGAGTAACTAACTAACTAATCCAAAGGTTTATAAAAATAATAGTTTATAATAATAATAATATTAGTAATTTATAATAATAGTAATAATCTTGCTTCCAGCCTGATTTAGGGAGTAAGTACACTGCATGGTCCTCAGTCTCCACTCTGATCCAGAAAGAGCTGCTGTTGAAGACGCACAACCCTGCCAGGTACACACACACACACACACACACACACACACACACATACACACACACACACACACACACACACTCACACAACCCCGCCAGGTACACACACACACACACACACACACACACACACACTCACAACTCCACCAGGTAGAAACACACACACACACACACACACACACACACACACACACACACACACACGTACGCTCAGGCCTACTCTGAATAGAAACACAGAGATAACTTTAGTCTGTTAGTTATTTCTCATCCTCATCGCCCCCTTTTCTTCTCTCATCCCCCTCTCCTCTCTTCTTTTTCTGTCAGGTACTCCCTGACTGAGGTGGGCCTGGCGTTGGCCGAACGCCTGGAGTCGGGAGAAAGCGAGGGAGACGGAGGAGAAAACAGAGGGACGGGCAGACAGTATGGAGAGAATAATCGGAGGAGAGAAGAAGAGGAGGAAGAGAAGGATGGAGGAAGACCTGAGGTCCTGGAAGAAGAAGAAGAAGAAGAGGAGGAGGAAGAGGCATCAAAATACACGTTAGAAAATGAAAAAATCTCTTATTTCCCCTCATAAGCTCAAAAGTCTTCCCAATGGCTGGTTATTGGTCAATGTCTAATTTGCTGAGCGGCTTGTGTCTTTACCAACATATCAACACTTTATCTATAGAAACCAGGAAAAGATACCTAAACCACAAGTGTGTGTACATACTAATTATATCTGTGATTCATTACATTTTCCACAGCTCCATCATAAGGCCTATCCAGCCAGCCTATGTTTCCCAGCTGACTGAGCTGCCTAGGGGGAGCGGTTCAGGAAAGTCCCAGGCTTCAGAGACTACCGGCAGGCCGTCTGGAGGGTGCATGCTCCCAGGAAGTTACGATATTATTCTCTGTGTGGATTTCATCGAGACCACAGGGTAGGTGTTGAGGTGTTGGGTGTGTGTGTGTGTATATATTCTCTGTGTTGACATTGAGACCACAGTGTGTGTGTGTGTGTGTGTGTGTGTGTGTGTTATGTGTGTGTGTGTGTGTGTGTGTGTATATGCAAATTCAAAACGATTGTTACGAAGGAAGAATTTTGTCACTTGGTGAGCTTGATCCCTGTCCTTTTAATCATCCGTAAATATGTGTGTGACATATATTTCTGTAAGTGTATTTGTGTGTGTGTGTGTGTGTGTAGTGGATGCACAGCGCGGAAACAGGAGCTTTCCAAGGAGTTACAGAGGAATGGCGTGAACTTTGACATTAGGAAGTTAAACGTTGGTGACTTCCTGTGGGTGGCCAAGGAGAAGGTCACTCCTGTGCCAGGTGACACACACAACATTATTTTCAAACACACACACACACACACACACACACACACACACACACACACAGAAACACAGGTGAAGTGTCCTGTGTCGAAGGAAAATTGCTTTGTAACTTAATTATATGAAAGCTGATAGGGGATCAGTTTGAGGTCTTCCCTACTGTTACTGAAGGCTAACGGTAACATTAGACTGACTGATTCCTGGTCAGTGACTCAAAAAGTGTGCGGCACCAGTCTCTCTCTGTCAGGGCTGCAGTTCAGCTCTTTGGCCACTAGGTGGAGCTCTAGGCTAAACATGTTGATGCTGTACTCTCCAGCTCTGCTTACAGTGTCTCTTTATCTCTCTCTCTCTCTATTTCTCCTTCTTTCTCTTTATCCCTCTCTTGTTCTCCCTATCGCCAAGTATTTTTATTTTACTATCCGTCATCACCTCTCTCTCTCTCTCTCTCTCTCTCTCTGCCTCCCTCTCTCCCCAGGTCAGTTGCGGCCCCCTGCTGGCAGAGAGCTGGTTCTAGACTTCATCGTTGAGAGGAAGAGGATGGACGACCTCTGTGGCAGCATTATCGACGGACGCTTCAGAGAACAGAAGGTGTGCATGTGTGCGTGCGTGCGTGCGTGTTACCTGGAGAGAGAGCTGTGTGAGTTTCAAATGAAAGACTGAAGGAGAGAGGTGTGTATGTGTGTATTTCCAAGTTCGAGAGAGAGCGAGAGAGAGACATTGTTTTCTCCATTTCTATGTTTCTGGTGTTTCTGTATTATTATGTACAATCCAAAGTTTTCGCCATCCTCTCTGTGAAGGGACCCAATCACTCCTCCCTCTCTTTCTCCCTCTCCCACTCCCTTTGTTCCTCCCCTCCCTCCTCCCTCTCTTTCTCCCTCTCCCACTCCCTTTGTTCCTCCCTCAGTTCCGTCTGAAGAGGTGTGGTCTCCGTAAGCCCATCTACCTGGTGGAGGAGTGTGGTACTGCAGCCTCTCACCTCAGCATCCCCGAGAGCACTCTGCAGCAGGCCATCATCAACACACAGGTACACACACACACACACTCTGCAGCAGGCCATCATCAACACACAGGTACACACACACACACTCTGCAGCAGGCCATCATCAATACACAGGTACACACACACACACACACACACACACTCTGCAGCAGGCCATCATCAACACACAGGTACACACACACACACACACACTGTGCAGCAGGCCATCATCAATACACAGGTACACACACACACACTGAGTCTGCTGCTTGCCATCATCAATACACAGGTACACACACACACTCTGCAGCAGGCCATCATCAACACACAGGTACACACACACACACACTGTGCAGCAGACCATCATCAACACACAGGTACACACACACAATCTGCAGCAGGCCATCATCAACACACAGGTACACACACACACACACTCTGTAGCAGGCCATCATCAATACACAGGTACGCACACACACACGCGCACACACACACACACACACACACTGCAGCAGGCCATCATCAACACACAGGTACACACACACACACACACTCTGCAGCAGGCCATCATCACTACACAGGTACACACACACACAAACACACCAGGTAGACACACACACACCCCGCAGCAAGCCATCATCATATGGGGTTCATTAAGGCCATGTTATTTAGACCAGTCAGTTTGTATGGGGTTCATTAACGCCAAAAGGATGCAACCGGCTTTGTGTTTGGAGTTGCCTATTGCTTTGGTTTTGTACAATGTGTTTGGAGTTGCCTATTGCTTTGGCTTTGTACAATGTGTTTGGAGTTGCTTATTGCTTTGGCTTTGTACAATGTGTTTGGAGTTGCCTATTGCTTTGGCTTTGTACAATGTGTTTGGAGTTGCCTATTGCTTTGGCTTTGTACAATGTGTTTGGAGTTGCCTATTGCTTTGGCTTTGTACAATGTGTTTGGAGTTGCCTATTGCTTTGGCTTTGTACAATGTGTTTGTCGTTGCCTATTGCTTTGCCTATTGACCAATCCGTGGTCCCCCTGTGCTTTAAGAGGTCCACAATTGTTCCTGTTCCCAAAAAATCCAAAGCCCTCTGCCTCAACGACTACCGCCCAGTAGCACTCACCTCCACCATCATGAAGTGCTTTGAGCGGTTAGTCAAAAGCTTTATCACCTCCGTCCTCCCTGAAACACTGGACCAATTTGCATATAGGCCAAACAGGTCTACTGATGACGCCATCTCCCTAGCACTCCACACTGCCCTTTCACACTTGGACCAGAGGAGCACCTACGTGAGAATGCTGTTCATAGACTACAGCTCGGCATTCAACACTATTGTGCCCTCCAAGCTCGCCATCAAGCTCAGGGACCTGGGCCTTAACTCCGCCCTGTGCGAGTGGATCCTGAGCTTCCTGTCGGGCAGGCCCCAGGCAGTGAGGGTTGGTACTGCCACATCCTCCACCCTGACTCTGAACACCGGTGCTCCGCAGGGCTGCGTCCTTAGCCCTCTCCTGTACTCACTGTTCACCCACGACTGTGTGGCGAAACACAGTTCCAACACAATCATCAAGTTTGCTGACGACACGACCATCATCGGCCGGATCACCAACGGTGATGAGACGGCCTATAGAGAGGAGGTCAGAGCCCTGACATCTTGGTGCCAGGACAACAACCTCCTCCTCAACGTCAGCAAGACTAAGGAGCTGATAGTGGACTTCAGGAGGAGGCAGAGAGAGGAACACGCCCCCCTCTCCATCAACGGGACCACGGTGGAGAGAGTCAGCAGCTTCAGGTTCCTCGGAGTTCACATCAGCGAGGACCTCACCTGGGACCACCACGCTGACATCATCACCAGGACAGCTAGACAGAGACTCTTCTTCCTGCGCAGGCTAAGGAGGTTCAACATGGACCCAAGGATACTCCGCAACTTCTACAGGTGCACCATCGAGAGTATCCTGAGTGGCTGCATCACGACCTGGTATGGCAGCTGCACCGCCCTGAAACGCAAGGCGTTGCAGAGGGTGGTAAATGCTGCACGACGCATCACCAAGTCAGATCTGCCTTCCATGGAGGTCCTCTACCAGCAGCGTAGCAGGAAGAAGGCCAGCAAGATCGTCAAGGACTCTCTGCACCCCAGCCACAAGCTTTTCTGCCTGCTGCCTTCAGGCAGACGGTTTCGTAGCATCCGGACTCACACCACCAGATTCAAGGACAGTTTCTTTCCTCAAGCCATCAGGCTTTTGAACAATCACACTTGAACCCCCACACTCCACACACAATAGGCCACTTTAATTTTTACTGTCACTTTATATGGACTCTGTCACCTTAGTACCCCATACACCGGTCATCTCTATAACTCATAGTTGTATATTTTAAATTAGATTTTATTTATTTTGCATTATATTTTATTGACCTATTTTGTTATATTCTATTAATGTCTGCATTAGCGTTAGGTGTCGAAGAGACACAAGAATTTCATTGCGTACTTTTGCCTCTGTAAACGTTATGCATATGACAATAAAAACCTTGAACCTTGGCTTTGTACAATGTGTTTGGAGTTGCCTATTGCTTTGGCTTTGTACAATGTGTTTGTCGTTGCCTATTGCTTTGGCTTTGTACAATGTGTTTGGAGTTGCTTTGTATGTGCTTTGGCTTTGGTTTTGTACAATGTGTTTGTCGTTGCCTATTGCTTTGGCTTTGCACAATGTGTGTGTAGTTGCCTATTGCTTTGGCTTTGTACAATGTGTTGGTCGTTGCCTATTGCTTTGGCTTTGTACAATGTGTTGGTCGTTGCTTATTGCTTTGGCTTTGTACAATGTGTTTGGAGTTGCCTATTGCTTTGGCTTTGTACAATGTGTTTGTCGTTGCCTATTGCTTTGGCTTTGTACAATGTGTTTGGAGTTGCCTATTGCTTTGGCTTTGTACAATGTGTTGGTCGTTGCCTATTGCTTTGGCTTTGTACAATGCATTTCTCGTTGCCTATTGCATTGGCTTTGTATTGACTATGCTGAGAAGTATTTAAACTCCCAAATGGTCGTATAGTCGGTTGTCCGTTTGGGAGTTTAAATACTTCTCAGCATAGTCAATGCAAACGACAACGCAATAGGCAACGAGAAATGCGTTGTATAAAGTCAAAGCAATAGCCAACAATAGCCAGTTGCATAATTTTGGCATTAATGGAACCCTATATCATCATGGCTTTATTGAGTGTGTGTGCGTGCGTGCGTGCGTGCGTGCAGGTGGTGGATGGATTCTTTGTGAAGAGGGTTCAGGATGTGAGAGAGTCAGCAGCTTACCTGACAGTTATGACCAGATACCTGACCAAACTCTACCAGGTAAAACACACACACACACACACACACACACGCACACAGTAACCCTAAATGTATCTCTGATTGATGTCCCCTGGTCACCATGGATGCCCTGAATGTCCCCTGTTCACCTTTGACCTTACAAACCTCATGATGCATGCGTCTGTTTCTTTCTCTTTTCTCCTCTTTCTCAGAACCGTACATTGATCTGTCGTTCCCGTGAGCTGGAGGGGGATGGAGAGAAGGAGGAGGAGGAAGGAGGAGGAGAGGGAGCGAACGTCTCCTCTTCTCTCATGTCCTTCACTGAGTTCAACCACGGAGCTGTCAAGAACAAGGTGTGTGTGGTGCGTGTGTGTGTGCGCGTGTGTGTGTGTGTGTGTAAATATTTGTGTTATGATAAGAAACATTGTGCTCTACTCAAACAGAAAGGAGAGTCTCTCTTCTGTCTATTTCCTCCCCTCTCTCTATCTCTCCCTCTCTCTGTATCTGTGTGTGTAAAACCGCTCTCCTCTCTTTTTCTCTCTCTCTCTCTCTCTCTCTCTCTCTCTCTCTCTCTCTCTCTCTCAGAGTCAGACAGTGAAGGAGGTGTTTGCCAGACAGCTGATGCAGATCAGTGGTCTGTCTGGAGACAAGGCTGCTGCTATACTGGAGCACTACGGCACCTTAAACAGGTAACACACACACACACACACACGCTACAGCACCTTAAACAGGTAACACACACACACACACACACACACACACACACACACACGCTACAGCACCTTAAACAGGTAATACACACACACACACACACACACACACACACACACACACACACACACACACACACACACACACACACACACACGCTACAGCACCTTAAACAGGTAACACACACACACACACACACACACACACGCTACAGCACCTTAAACAGGTAATACACACACACACACACACACACACACAGGTAACACGCACACACTACAACACCTTAGACAGGTAATACACTACAGCACTTTTCACAGGTAACACACCTTAGACAGGTAACACACACACACACACACACACACACACACAGGTAACAAACACAAACGCTACGGCACTTCTCACAGGTAACACCTTAGACAGGTAACACACCTAACACAGGGAACACACTACAGCACCTCACTCACCCCCCCTCCCACCTCTTCTCTCTCTTTCTCCCTCTCTCTCTCCCTCTGTTGTAGTCTGTTGAAAGCATATGAGCGATGTGGTGGTGAGGCTGAAAAGGAGAAGCTCCTCTCCTCCATCAGATACGGGAAACTCAAGAGGTTTGTGTCTCCCATCTCCCGGCATCCATAACAAAATAATATCTGAAAAGGTATGTTAGGGGACACACACACACACACACACACACACACACACACACACACACACACACACACACACACACACACAAACTTAAATGACCTTAAGTGGTGTTGAATTAGAAGCCATAGACAGGGACTTTGGTTCTGTGGTGTTGCATTGTAAAATGCTGAGACACAGGGGAGAGCTGGAATGTACCTAGGGCCACGCGGGTCAGACTGAACAGAGCTATGATATAACAGGAGGAACGCAGGGCTTAGCTGGTACAACGTTAGCGTGCGTCTGCTACAGTCGCTCACCAATAACAGGAGGAACGCCGGGCTTAGCTGGGTACAACGTTAGCGTGCGTCTGCTACAGTCGCTCACCAACAACAGGAGAAACGCCAGGCTTAGCTGGTACAACGTTAGCGTGCGTCTGCTACAGTCGCTCACCAACAACAGGAGAAACGCCAGGCTTAGCTGGTATAGCGTTAGCGTGCGTCTGCTACAGTCATTCACCAACAACAGGAGGAACACCGGGCTTAGCTGGGTACAACGTTAGCTTGCGTCTGCTACAGTCGTTCACCAACAACAGGAGGAACGCCGGGCTTAGCTGGTACAACGTTAGCATGCGTCTGCTACAGTCGCTCACCAACAACAGGAGGAACGCCGGGCTTAGCTGGGTACAACGTTAGCGTGCGTCTGCTACAGTCGCTCACCAATAACAGGAGGAACGCCGGGCTTAGCTGGTACAACGTTAGCGTGCGTCTGCTACAGTCGTTCACCAACAACAGGGGGAACGCCGGGCTTAGCTGGTAAAACGTTAGCTTGCGTCTGCTACAGTCGTTCACCAACAATAGGAGGAACGCCGGGCTTAGCTGGCACAACGTTAGCGTGCGTCTGCTACAGTCGTTCACCAATAACAGGAGGAACGCCGGGCTTAGCTGGCACAACGTTAGCATGCGTCTGCTACAGTTGCTCACCAACAACAGGAAAAACGCCGGGCTTAGCTGGCACAACGTTAGCCTGCGTCTGCTAAAGTCGCTCACCAACAACAGGAGAAACGCCGGGCTTAGCTGGCACAACGTTAGCATGCGTCTGCTACAGTTGCTCACCAACAACAGGAGAAACGCCAGGCTTAGTTGGTACAACGTTAGCGTGCGTCTGCTACAGTCGTTCACCAACAACAGGAAAAACGCCGGGCTTAGCTGGTACAACGTTAGCTTGCGTCTGCTATTGTCGCTCACCAACAACAGGAGAAACGCCAGGCTTAGCTGGTACAACGTTAGAGTGCGTCTGCTACAGTCGTTCACCAACAACAGGAGGAACGCAGGGCTTAGCTGGTACAACGTTAGCGTGCGTCTGCTACAGTCGTTCACCAACAACAGGAGAAACGCTGGGCTTAGCTGGGTACAATGTTAGCGTCCGTCTGCTACAGTCGCTCACCAATAACAGGAGGAAAGCCGGGCTTAGCTGGTACAGCGTTAGCTTGCGTCTGCTACAGTCGCTCACCAACAACAGGAGAAACGCCAGGCTTAGCTGGTATAGCGTTAGCGTGCGTCTGCTACAGTCGTTCACCAACAACAGGAAAAACGCCGGGCTTAGCTGGGTACAACGTTAGCGTGCGTCTGCTACAGTCGTTCACCAACAACAGGAGGAACGCCGGGCTTAGCTGGTACAACGTTAGCGTGCGTCTGCTACAGTCGCTCACCAACAACAGGAGAAACGCTGGGCTTAGCTGGGTACAACGTTAGCGTGCGTCTGCTACAGTCGTTCACCAACAACAGGAGGAACGCCGGGCTTAGCTGGGTAGTCGCGTTCACCAACAACAGGAGGAACGCCGGGCTTAGCTGGCACAACGTTAGCATGCGTCTGCTACAGTTGCTCACCAACAACAGGAGAAACGCCAGGCTTAGCTGGTATAGCGTTAGCGTGCGTCTGCCACAGTCGCTCACCAACAACAGGAGAAACGCTGGGCTTAGCTGGGTACAACGTTAGCGTGCGTCTGCTACAGTCGCTCACCAACAACAGGAGGAACGCCAGGCTTAGCTGGTACAACGTTAGCGTGCATCTGCTACAGTCGCTCACCAACAACAGGAGAAACGCTGGGCTTAGCTGGGTACAATGTTAGCGTGCGTCTGCTACAGTCGCTCACCAATAACAGCAGGAACGCCGGGCTTAGCTGGGTACAACGTTAGCATGCGTCTGCTACAGTCGTTCACCAACAACAGGAGGAACGCCAGGCTTTGCTGGGTACAACGTTAGCGTGCGTCTACTACAGTCGTTCACCAACAACAGGAGAAACGCCAGGCTTAGCTGGTACAACGTTAGCGTGCGTCTGCTACAGTCGCTCACCAATAACAGGAGGAACGCCGGGCTTAGCTGGTACAACGTTAGCGTGCGTCTACTAGGCAACGGTGTTGAGGCGGCATATGTAGTCGACATACTGACGGGGTATATACTGTGTATGTTTTATATTTTCATGTTTTTTATGTTTTGTTTTTTTCTTTCAGAAATCTGGGTCCAGCTTTGAGTCGCACAGTCTACCAGCTGTATTGCACTCAAGGAGCGTTGTCGTAGGAACACACACACACACACACACACACACACAGACTGAAGATGTACAAACGACAATGCGTTTTTAACCCAACCCAAACGCTGCTATTGTAAGTTCTTGTTTTTTTTCTACTGGTAGATTAAGTTGTCAAGAAATGAAATAAAACATTTTATATTGAAGTTGAGATAAATAAAGTATGTTGTTTAAAAAAAAAATCTGGTTTCTTGCTCTTGTTTCTTTGGTCAGAAGTGAGACGGTTGTGAAATTAGTTAGTCAGGGTTGTGAGGAAAAGAGGAAGTGGTTTTGATATTTAGTTTGTTAATCTGTGAAAATATCTTTGCCATCTTGATTGCGTTGAAATGTACACTTTTGATGTACATTTTCTAATGCACACCGTGGTATCACTCAGACTGTGTGTTGTGTTTGATAACTGTCGGTCCATTCGTTCTTCCAACCAATTTGTATAAAGCGCTTTGAGTCTCGAGACAAGCGCTAAAAACTAAATAAAATGAATTATTATTATTATTATTACTTTTCTTTGCCACCACTGAAAGATTTTGCAGAGCTGCCAACTTTCCCACATTGAGCGTGAGACTCACACAATGACCCGTCTACACACGCTCTCACAGCACCTCCCAAACGTTTCACACATTTTAAACTTAAAATTTAAATTCTCTAAAATGCGGCTTTGCATGGCGTCTAAACGCACCGCCAGCAGTAGCGGAATCCCAACGGAATGCCCGGAATCGGACAGTGCTCTATTTATTTATTTTACTTCTTAAGTAGTGAACCAGTCCGAGTAAAACAGAGATCCAATAGGAACATGGAAGCAAGTTGGATTTTCATTTAAATTCTTTAATGGTTGGTGTAAGGATTAGAAGTTATGAAACTGGAAATGGATTTAAACATGTCGTGTTTTCTAAATGTCTGCCATTTGTGGCGACGACCCTGAGCTCCAAAACTATATTGCGGTCTGGTAGCACGCAAGATTAGTATTTATTTTCTCCATTCTGCTTTTGTGTCTTCTCTTTCGTTAGAGGAAGTTGGTGCAAAAGGGGAAGTTGTGTATGTGAGTGTTAAATACACATCCTTCAAGAGAGAGCAAGCATTAGCTGCCAGCATCAACTCAGGATGGGTCAGACTTCACACTTTCTCATCCTCTGTAAGTCTGTGTGTGTGTGTGTGTGTGTGTGAGAAATGGATTCTTTAAGAATCACATCAACCCTTTTGAAATGTGCCTCCTTAATTGCATTACATTTTTTGAAAACTAGAGTTAAATATTACAGCAACTGTAATGATAATCTTTGATATAATCAAATGGCTACTGTCTATGTCAAAGCTTTTGTGGAAACCAAAGATATGTTATAAATACCAATGATTTAAATAATTTCAAATTGCACCCTTCATACACATACTGCATGCTCAAATAAACACAATACACTTACACATATTGAATAGTATGCTCATACCATCTTAATCACAATACACTTACACACGCATACTGCATACATGTTCAAACAAACACAATACACTTACACACACATACTGCATACATGTTCAAACAAACACAATACACTTACACACGCATACTGCATACATGTTCAAACAAACACAATACACTTGCACACGCATACTGCATACATGTTCAAACAAACACAATACACTTGCACACGCATACTGCATACATGTTCAAACAAACACAATACACTTACACACGCATACTGCGTACATGTTCAAACAAACACAATACACTTACACACGCATACTGCGTACATGTTCAAACAAACACAATACACTTACACACGCATACTGCGTACATGTTCAAACAAACACAATACACTTACACACGCATACATGACATTTTGTTTCATGTTCAAACAAACACAGTACACTTACACACGCATACTGCGTACATGTTCAAACAAACACAATACATGTTCAAACAAACACAATACACTTACACACGCATACTGCATACATGTTCAAACAAACACAATACACTTACACACACATACTGCATACATGTTCAAACAAACACAATACACTTACACACGCATACTGCATAGTATGCTCATACAGCCACAGACACAATACACACTTGCATGAAGCTGATCACATGACATTTTGTTTCTGTTTTGTCTTACTCAGTTGTGAGTATTCGACTAGATCATGGACATGTTGAAGGTATGAACAACCAGCCTTTTCTTTCCACTGTAATGTCTTAGTACTGTGAGATGTGTCCCCAGAATCTTTGACCACAGGATGTTATTTTATTACTTTGACCAGTGTGTGTGTGTGTGTGTGTGTGTGTGTGTGTGTGATACAACACCAGGCAGGGGGTTAATTTGCAAACAGACACCCATAGTAATGTTAGAGTTAAAGAAGTATAAATTGGTGAGATTTAATTGGGATGTATTTATGTTGTATATACTTTGCATACATGCTTCTGTGTGCGTGTGTGTGTGCACGTGCGTGTGTGATTTAATTAGGATGTATTTATGTTGTATATACTTTGCATACATGCTTCTGTCTGTGTGTGTGTGTGCGCGTGTGTGATTTAATTAGGATGTATTTATGTTGTATATACTTTGCATACATGCTTCTGTCTGTGTGTGTGTGCGCGTGTGTGATTTAATTAGGATGTATTTATGTTGTATATACTTCGCATACATACTTGCCAAATACAAATTAATAATGTTCCTTGTCTTTCTCTTTATTTCATTATTTTATTTTACACAACAAGATATGAGGCAGCCAGTGCTGTCCGCTGATCCTGATCGAACAGAGTTCCTCTCGGTCGAGGCAGTGACGCTCCGATGCGACGTACCGGAATTACAAATATACCTGGACGTTTTTATAGTAGCATATAGCAGGTACATCTGGTTTCTCAATGATACGGAAATACGATCGGATGAGTGGCACGCATATGATCCGTTACCTACTCCAGAAGAAATTAAACAGAACGGAGGATTTCGTGAGGACGGGAAGGTGTACGTTTTAGATCCGATAAGTCGAGCGAATGCTGGATCATATACTTGTGCCCAAGTCTGGATGGAACACTCGGATATGGAACAGAGATCGTTGCTTAGCAACGTTGTGACCGTAAGCATCAAAGGCAAGTTCTCACCTTATCGCATGTTCATTTCTAGATTATACATTTATGATATATTTTATGATATAGTATTTATTCCCCTGTTTAAAGGCAGAATATATAAATTACAACAACAAAAAACAGGAAGAAAAATTGTATTATGAATTTTATTTTATTTTAATAAAAACACGAAATAATATATATCTATATATACAGTGAAGGAAATAATTATTTGATCCCTTGCAGATTTTGTAAGTTTGTCCACTGACAAAGAAATGAAAGGTCTATAATTTTAATGGTAGGTTTTTTTTAACAGTCAGAGATAGAATAAAAAAAAAGAAATCCAGAAAATCACATTATAAAAAATACATAAATTGATCTGGTTATATTAGTCCCCCTCACTCTAAGAAAGTGCTCCTAATCTTAACTTGTTACCAGTATGAGACACCTGCCTCAACTCTTTACCTGTATAAAAGACACCTGTCCACAGAAGCAATCAATCAATCAGATTCCAAACTCTCCACCATGGCCAAGACCAAAGAGCTCTCCAAGGATGTCAGGGACAAGATTGTAGACCTACACAAGGCTGGAATGGGCTACAAGACCAATGCCAAGCAGCTTGGTGAGAAGGAGACAACTGTTGGTGCAATTATTCGAAAGTGGAAGAAACACAAAATGACCATCAATCGCCCTCGGTCTGGGGCTCCATGTAAGATCTCTCCTCGTGGGGTATGGATGATCATGAGAAAGGTGAGGGATCAGCCCAGACCTACACGGGAGGAGCTTGTTAATGATCTCAAGGCAGCTGGGACCACAGTCACCAAGAAAACCATTGGTAATACAACTACGCAGGAATGGATTCAAATCCTGCAGCGCCCGCAAGGTCCCCCTGCTCAAGAAGGCACATGTACAGGCCCGTTTAAAGTTTGCCAAAGAACATCTAAATGATTCAGAGAAGGCTTGGGAGAAAGTGCTGTGGTCAGATGAGACCAAAATTGAGCTCTTTGGCATCAACTCAACTTGCCGTGTTTGGAGGAGGAGGAATGCTGCCTATGACCCCAAGAACACCATCCCCACCGTCAAACATGGAGGTGGAAACATTATGCTTTGGGGGTGTTTCTCTGCTGAGGGGACAGGACAACTTCCCCGCATCGAGGGGAGGATGGACGGGACAACTTCCCCGCATCGAGGGTAGGATGGACGGGACAAATTCCCCGCATCGAGGGGAGGATGGACAGGACGACGTACCATGAAATCTTGGGTGAGAACCTCCTTCCCTCAGCCAGGGCATTGAAAATGGGTCGTGGATGGGTATTCCAGCATGACAATGACCCAAAACACACGGCCAAGGCAACAAAGGAGTGGCTCAAGAAGAAGCACATTAAGGTCCTGGAGTGGCCTAGCCAGTCTCCAGACCTTAATCCCATAGAAAATCTGTGGAGGGAGCTGAAGGTTCGAGTTGCCAAACGTCAGCCTCGAAACCTTAATGACTTGGAGAGGAACTGCAAAGAGGAGTGGACCAAAATCCCCCGAGATGTGCGCTAACCTGGTAACCAACTACAAGAGACGTCGGACCTCCGTGCTTGGCAACAAGGGTTTCTCCACCAAGTACTAAGTAATGCTTTGCTAGGGGATCAAATACTTATTTCACTCGATCAAATGCAAATCAATTAATATATTTTATATAATGTGATTTTCTGGATTTTTTTTTTGTTATTCTGTCTCTCACTGTTCAAATAAACCTACCATTAAAATGATAGACTGATAATTTCTTTGTCAGTGGACAAACTGACCAAATCTGCAGAGGATTAAATAATGATTTCCTTCACTGTATATATATATATATATATATATATATATATACAGTACTGTGCAAAGGTTTTAGGCAGGTGTGAAGTGTTTAAAGTTAGACAAAATATATATATAGAACTATTAATTTTAATTGTTTATTATTTTAATCCATTCATAAAATACAAAGTGAGGGAAAAGCAAATCTGTATCAAATCAACATTTGGTGTGACCACCCTTCGCCTTCAAAACATCATCCCCTGCCTAAAACTTATGCACAGTACTGTATTATTTTTTTGTTACAATGTTTACAATAAGACCTATGTGTAAGTTTCAACCAAACCAAGAACAGTCTTCAACTCCCAAATCCTCTAATACAAGTTTAAATTGTTCAACAGAAACAAACTGCTGTAATTTCCACAATGTTTTTTTTTACGGTTGTACAACTGAACATTACTACCTATACCCAAAGTTTGAACTATGTAAGATGTTTTCGAGTGCATTTGCTGTTTTACGTATTTTATTTCCTAACCCATTTTTACACTGATTGACAGATACAGCCGAAGACAAAGTCATCCTAGGTGAGTTACCACTGCTTCTGTGTGTGTGTGTGTGTGTGTGTGTGTGTGTGTGTGCGTGTGCGCCTCCAGCCCCCCCCCTGGTGTCTCTGAGCAGACTGCTGTGTAGTGTCTTGGTGTTCTCTCCTTATCTGATCACTGTGTGTGTGTGTGTGTGTGTGTGTGTGTGTGTGTGTGTGTGTCTGCATGTGCGCGTGTGTGTGTGTGTGTGTGTGTGTGTCTCTCTCCAGCCCCCCCCCCCGCTGGTGTCTCTGAGCAGACTGCTGTGTAGTGTCCTGGTGCTCTCTCCTTATCTGATCACCACTGTAGTGCTGCTCCTCTACTACAGACAGCGCAGGGCAATAGGACTCACAGGTAATGGAAATATCCTTTTCACTATTCACCTTTTAAACTGTTTAAAATATTCAATGAGTGAAATTATCATTTCACTGAGTGAAATTATTTTTATGCTATAGCTATGGATGTATTAAGATTGAAGTAAGATCTCCAATTTAGAACTTGTTTGTAACCTACAAGAAGGCGGAGTCTTCAAGACTTAAAAAAACATCAATAAGGGTAGTAGTTGATTTTATTGATAGTGCGCTTTTCATACTAAAACAATATCAAAGCAACGCTAAAAGTATGCACTTTTGAACGTTTTGAGCACTCACTGTAACTTTTCTGTTGATTCCGTTTAAAAACAAATCACTAAACTGTATTTCTATTATCTCCATAGCAACACCTAAGCTTGACACGAACGACATGGAGGGTGACAGTAATGATGATGTCATTGATGACGTCACCACAGAGCACAGTTTTTGAGTTGTGTGTCTGATGTTGAGAGATAAGCGATTTTTTTATTTGCACTTGGACAAATGGTTAATAGTTTTATTAAAAGAAAATAAATAAAAATATATTATATGTTTTCTATATGTATTTGCGCAAAGGTCAACATTTTTTATATTTTAAATTTTAAATAATAATTTTAAATCATGTTACTTAAATCAAGTTTAGGTATAGGCTATGCCTAATTGGTAGCATGTACAGCTTTGATTTCAAACCCAATGGCTGATTGTTTAACTGGAATAAATAAAGAATACAGTGAATTATCGTTCTTTAACTTCTTCATTTAGGTAAGCAAAACGTGTATATTTTTTTCTTAGGAAAGAAGATGCCAATAGCAATAAGTAATAAATCGAACCAAACGACCAATAATGAATTTAATTCAGTTCAATTGAAAACTGCTTCATACATAAAAATACGTTTTGAAATTGCTGTAATTTAATTCGACAGAACACTCCTACTGGCCTAAACCCTAACAGCATAGCGAACATTTTACGCTTAACCCTTGATGTGAATGTGTTTCTTTAGTCTCTGCTTCCCCCCTCTGGCCACTGAAGGAGTTACACATAATGATCTATAACGCAAACGTAATCTCATTCATCTAGGCTGCGGTTAAGAAATAGAATATCTGGGCAGCAAGCCTTTAAACAGATTATTATTATTATTATTTTTTTAATGCAGTTTGTTCTCTCTCTGTGGTTACAACGTTTTTGTTGAATGAGTTCCTTCCTTATGGCGCCCCAGTCTGATGTTAAACTGACTGATTGGTCAACCCTCTGATGCAGCAAAATGACTTCAAAACAAATCTGATCCATCCAACAACGGTCTTAGATCAGTGGCCTAAATCTATACCTGGTTCATTATAGATACCCGACACTACTGCGCATGGTCCGCCTATTAACTCAGGTGATAGATGACGTAAGTGGGCATACAAGGAAAAAAAAAACAATACGGTATAACACCAACATAGGGATACTTTTCAACAGAATAAACTTTAATCTCTTAGGAGTTCTTTTTAAGGCCTTGTACGAGTTAAAATTCCGTTCATCCTTTTGTTGTTTTGCTTAAGAGCCCTCGTGCCTGTTTACCCACGGTGCCCGTGTCGAAACTGGTGGTGAGGCATGCACCGTTTGTCTTGTGCGCGCACGCAGACACACACACACACACACACACACACACCACCGTATAGCCTACACAGTGCATCAGCACAATTGCAACCGGACAGGAAGGGCACGCAGATGTTTTTTTTTTTTTTTTTTTTTTTTTGGAATAGAAGGATTGGCTTGTTCCTCAACGTTTAAACCGATGATGGGGGACGTGAAGGGGAAACGCTTTGCGGTGTGACTGGTGAAGTCAGCTAGCTCAAAGATAAGGAGAAGAGACGACCGCTAAATTCAGCGTGGATGATGCGAATTTGCCGCAGGCTCCGCCATCGTGAAATCGGATACCGACCTGCGACGGATGGGGTGAGTCCCGCTCGACCGGAGAGGTCCCTACCCTGGGCCGCTACCGGAGTGGGAACTCGGTACCGTCTGTAAACTGGCGGCAAGAAGGAGGGGAAAGACAGAAGATGCTGGCGGAGGAGACTGCCACCGTAGACGAGCCCATTTTGGAAGGGGCTGGAAGAGAGCAGGTACTGGGGTGAAAGCAAATGATGGAGATTGTAACCGTGTATGTTTCATACAGTGTATTTAGTTTTGAAAAGGCTTGGCTGGTTTATTTAAACCGTTTTCCGGTTGCATGTAGGTTACTTTCACCTTGGATAAAGCAGATGCTATGTTTGTTTTTTTCAGCTCTTATGAACGGGGGTGTGCTGCAGTTTCGTTGTTTAATTAACAGCACATGGAGTCTTCTTTATTTTTTACCTTGTAAATTGTTGTATAAGAAACCGTTAATTAGCTTCTTATAAACTAGGTTCCTAATATTTACCGCGCATGTCCGTGAGTCCGCATAGTGACCGACCGCTTGTTTGTTACAACTACCTATAGTTTGCACGTTCGCGTGTGCAGTGCGCGCGTGCGTATACAGCTTCTACTTCAGACAGCAGACTTGTAGGCGGTTGTGGGCCTTTAGCGCCTACACATACCCTTGTTATGTGAACTCTCCACGTACCTACGTCCCAATGACTCATCAGCTCTGTATATTTATAGTTATTTTGGTTTCTTGGTCTATCCTCATCCCCCTCTCCGTGTGCACCTTCAAACCATGTCTGTTTAAATGTCTCTTTTCGTTTTATTTTTCTCTATCCCTTCTTATACATTCACTTCTTCTCTCTGTCCCTTCCCTGTTTTCTTAGTTTTCTCTATCCCTCCATCCCTCTGAACAGTCCCCCTCCATCCCTCTATACCTCTATCCCTCCATCCCTCTGCCCCTTTCACTGAACAGCCCCCCTCTATACCTCTATCCCTCCATCCCTCTGCCCCTTTCATTGAACAGCCCCCCTCTATACCTCCATCCCTCTGCCCCTTTCACTGAACAGCCCCCCTCCATCCCTCCATCCCTCTGCCCCTTTCACTGAACAGTCCCCCTCCATCCCTCCATCCCTTTCACTGAACAGTCCCCCTCCATCCCTCCATCCTTTTCACTGAACAGTCCCCCTCCATCCCTCCATCCTTTTCACTGAACAGTCCCCCTCCATCCCTCCATCCTTTTCACTGAACAGTCCCCCTCCATCCCTCCATCCTTTTCACTGAACAGTCCCCCTCCATCCCTCCATCCCTCCATCCTTTTCACTGAACAGCCCCCTCCATCCCTCCATCCCTCTATACCTCTATCCCTCCATCCCTCCATCCCTTTCACTGAACAGTCCCCCTCCATCCCTCCATCCCTCCATCCCTCGTTCCTCTCGTTTTCTGTCCCATCCGACCACGTCTGCAATGCAGTCAGTCGACCTTATGTCTGTTTCCCTCTCTCTCTCTCTCCTTCTCTCTCTCTCTTTACCATTCTCTCCCTCTATTTCTCACCCTACCCCTCCTCATACTCTTCTTTGACCTTTCTCTCTATATACCCCTCTATACCTCTATCTCCAGCTCTCTCTTTTTCTATACCTCCATCTCTCTCCCCCTCTTCATACTATCCTTCCATCTCTCCCTCCCTCCCTCCCTCTCTCTCTCTCTCTCTATCGCTCTTTCTCTTTATATCTGCCTCCATCGCTCTCTTTCTCTATCTCCCTCTCTCTATATATCTCTACCTTTCTTTCACTCTACCTTTTTCTTCATATCTCCTATCTTCCTACCTCTACCTCTTTATCTATACCTCTGTCTCTCTCTCCCTCTCTCTCTTTAGCTCTACCTCTTTATCTACCCCTCCATCTCTCTCCCTCTCTCTCTTTAGCTCTACCTCTTTATCTACCCCTCCATCTCTCTCTTTCTCTACCTCTCTCTCTGTCTGTCTCTTTAGCTCTACCTCTTTATCTACCCCTCCATCTCTCTCTTTCTCTCTCTCTGTCTCTACCTCTCTCTCTCTCTCTCTCTACCTCTCTCTCTCTCTCTCTCTCTATATCTCTTTTTTCTACCTCTATGTCTATCTCTCTCTCTCTTTCTACCTCTCTCTCTTTAGCTCTACCTCTTTATCTATACCTCCGTCTTTTTTAAAGCCCTCATCTCTCGTTTTGGTATTGTTCACTAGATTATCCTCCCATCATTTTCCCTCTCCTTCATCTCTTTATACTCTCTCCTCACCCTCCCTTTCTCTCTCTCTCTCTCTCTTTCTCTCTCTCTCTCTGACAGAAGAGTTTGTTTACGTAGCCCACAGATACACAGCGTGTGCAGGAACACATGTTGTACTCGGTCAGTAGAACGGACGTTGTTTCTAGTAAATGTACCGCAGAGCTTTGGTTTGTCCTGAGAGGGACAAAGAGACTTCTTAGAGAGAGTCTGAAGAATGAAGCTGCTGGCTCTGTTTTCTGAAGTCGGTTGGGTTACCAAAACAAATGCTAGTTTTACCTTTTCTTCTTCTGTGGTTTATCTTTCCAGTGTTGTTTACACCTGTCACTCGGGTTCCTCTGTGTGGAGTGCAGAATTAAAACACGTCCGCTATAAAGCTGTCTTTATTCTGTCTATTTAAAACACGTCCGCTATAAAGCTGTCTTTATTCTGTCTATTTAAAAAGCGCCCACTGTAAAGCTGTCTTTATTCTGTCTATTTAAAAAGCGCCCACTGTAAAGCTGTCTTTATTCTGTCTATTTAAAACGCGCCCGCTATAAAGCTGTCTTTATTCTGTCTATTTAAAACGCGCCCGCTATAAAGCTGTCTTTATTCTGTCTATTTAAAACGCGCCCGCTATAAAGCTGTCTTTATTCTGTCTATTTAAAACTCGCCCGCTATAAAGCTGTCTTTATTTTGTCTATTTAAAACGCGCCCGCTATAAAGCTGTCTTTATTCAGTCTATTTAAAACGCGCCCACTATAAAGCTGTCTTTATTCAGTCTATTTAAAACGCGCCCACTATAAAGCTGTCTTTATTCAGTCTATTTAAAACGCGCCCGCTATAAAGCTGTCTTTATTCTGTCTATTTAAAACTCGCCCGCTATAAAGCTGTCTTTATTTTGTCTATCTATTTAGCTGTTTGCTCACTCAGACACTAGAGCCACCCTCTCTCCCAGCTAGAAGGTCTAATTATAGAAACCCCACGTTTCCTCCTTAGTCAGCCAAAGCTTGGATAGCAGAGAAAACTGCCTATCAAACAGACATGTTTAGTCAGATGCCAAGACTAGACTAGAACAGAATAGAACAGAACATAATAGAATAGAATCAGAACAGTACAGAAGACCATCAGAATCGGAATAGAACAGAACATTATAGAATAGAATAGAACAGAACATAATAGAATCCGAATCAGAATAGCGTTAGATATTCTAGCGCTATTAGAATAGCGTGTTAGCCTCTGTGAAGTAACATCCCCCTGTGCTGAGACTGAGGTGACCAAAATGACTGAGCAACTTTCTGTTTGTTCATCCATACACACACAAACATGAACGTGTCACCAGAAACGGATGTAAATCACAACATGTTCCTAAGCAGACTGTCATCGACCAGCCAATGACAGGAGGAGAGATTTTTATTTTATCTTCAACGTAGCCCCCAAACCTCACATTTGTAGCCCTTACAAAGCCTTACAAGTGTAAGATAGCTTGTTAGCATACTGTGTGAGATCATATTATGGGATGAAAGTGTTGATGTGTATGATGTAAGGGATCCTTCCTGGATCCCATGGCGATGACATCGTATCCTGTCCCACCGGAACGCCGCCCCCAGGACGTAACCGGTGATGTCACTTTTGTTGTTGTTTTGTTGTTTTTGGTTTCTTGGCAGTGTTTCATGTTTTCTGTGAGTGAAGAGAAAGCCAGAGAGGGAGAAGGAGGGGGAGAGAGAGAGGGCAAGGGAAGGAAGAGGAGAGAGGGAGGGGAGGAAGGGGGAGAGAGGGAGGGGGAGAAACAGAGATGGCAGAAACAGGTAAATAAGGAGAGTAGAGAAATTGAATCTGAAAGAAAAACAGGTGAGAAAGAGAGGACGAGAGGGTAAAAATGAGCGAGAAAGAGATAGATGGAGAGAGAGAGAGAGATAAAGAGATGGAGAGAGACATGGGGAGAGAGAGAGGAAAGAGAAGGCTCTGTTTTTTTTTTTTTTTGCAGTTGTTCCCTGGAGAGTCCCAATCTGTCGTTGTACCGCATTAATGTATTTTCCCTCTGTCCAAAAACTGCCTCTCTCTCTCTCTCTCTGTCCAAAAACTGCTTCTCTCTCTCTCTCTCTCTCTCTCTCTGTCCAAAAACTGTCTCTCTCTCTCTCTCTCTCTGTGTCCAAAAACTGCCCCTCTCTCTCTCTCTCTCTCCCTCTGTCCAAAAACTGTCTCTCTCTCTCTCTCTCTGTGTCCAAAAACTGCCTCTCTCTCTCTCTCTCTCTCTCTCTGTCTCTCCCTCTCTCTCTCTCTCTCTGTCTCTCTCTCCCTCTCTCTCTCTCTTTCTGTGTTTCTCTTGAGCTTTGGTGGTATTACTGTAAACAAGCTTGCGTGTGCCCGGCTTCCTGTCAAAGCAATTCATGTATTGACACTCCAAACTGGAGTGAGTTTGTTTACATAGTCTTACTGAGTATTTGTTTGTTCTTATGTTTACATGTGTTGCACGTGTGGCAGTGTTCATGTTTGTTTGTTTACGTCGTAAGCCCCGAGGTAAACGTTGAATCTAAAGGGCTGCGTACAATCAGAGTGAACAGGTCAAAGGTGGCCGTGGTGCATCGTGGGTAATTAGTCGTGTTATCGTAGTATGAAGCCAAACAGACACTCCTTTATTTTCCCTGTACCTCGTTTTTAAACTAGACAGAACTCTAAGGAGGTGAAGAAAGAGAGGGAGTAAGAAAGATAAGAAGGAGCGTCGTCGACGACGATGGAACAGTAGAACAGAGAGAACGGGGGAATATGGCGATGGGTTTGTCTGTGTAGAAATGTCCTTCATTTACAAAACAGCTTCAACACAGAGCAACCCTCACAGCTCAGCACTTACAGTGTGTGTGTGTGTGTGTGTGTGTGTGTGTGTGGGGGGGGGGGGGGGGGCAATCCTGCTTGGGAGCCAGGGATCGTTTCTGCCTTGTGCTTGATGTTGGCAGGGTGTGTGTGTGTGTGTGTATGTGTGTGTGTTGGCAGGGTGATGGAGAGAGTGACAGAACACAAGGGGGAGGAACTTGGAACGAAAGATGGAAGAGAAAGAGAGAAAAAAGAGTGAAGGAGGGGTAGATAAGGAGAGATGGAGGGAGTGATGGAGAGAGAAAGACAAGATAGAAAGTGTGTTATCTTGAGAGAAAAGGATGAGGGGATAGATGGAGAGAGATGGAGAGAGTGGAGTGGGGGATGAAAAGATGGGGGGAGAAAAGGATCAAGAGAGAGATGGAGAAAGAATATGATGGGGGGAGAGATGGAGAAGTGGGTAGGCGGGTGAAAAGATGGAGGGAGGGAGGGTGGGGGGGGTGAAAAGAGAGATGTGCTGACAGGGCTGAGACTGGGCCAGGAAGAGGACACTCGTGTCATCTCTTCTTCTTTTTTGCTCTTCTTTTCCCTCCACCCTTCTTTGTAGTGCCCTCTCCTCTTTGCTGCCTTTGTCATTTATTAACAAACACAAACTGTGGTAAGGACAACAAAGGTACAAACATATCTGTCGTATAGATATATAACTAAGTAGAGAGTATAGATATATAACAACAGAGAGAGCCTAGATATATAACAACAGAGAGAGCCTAGATATATAACAGAGAGAGTATAGATATATAACAACAGAGAGTCTAGATATATAACATTCAACAGAGTATAGATATATAACAACAGAGAGAGTATAGATATATAATCCAGCAGAGAGAGTATAGATATATAATCCAGCAGAGAGAGTATAGATATATAATCCAGCAGAGAGACTATAGATATATATAATCCAGCAGAGAGAGTATAGATATATAATCCAGCAGAGAGAGTATAGATATATAATCCAGCAGAGAGTGTATAGAAATATAACAACAGAGAGTGTATGTCTATTTTTCACATGTTCTTCCATGTCTGTGTATTATATAATCATTTATTTGAGTCTGGTTGGGATGGAACGGTCTAGAAGCATCATTCACATCTAAATAATTCACCCGCTCAACCAGCTGCACTAACAGTCTGTGTGTGTGTGTGTGTGTGTGTGTGTGTGTGTGTGTGTGTGTGTGTGTGTGTGTGTGTGTGTGTGTGTGTGTGTGTGCGTGTGTGTATGTAAAGGAATGGGATTGTATGCCGATATCTTAACAAGAGAGACCAGTCTCTAAGATTTAAGTGTGATTGTTTTCTTATGTGTGTGTGTGTGTGTGTGCGTGTATGTGAGTGTGGCTGTGTGTGTGTGTGTGTGTGTGTATGTGAGTGTGGCTGTGTGTGTGTGTGTGTGTGGCTGATCTTATCCCATTAGGAGAAGGCCAGATAAGATATGGTGCATTAAGAGTTGAACTGATATGACGGAGGGATGAGTGTAGGAGAGATGTTGTTTCCGTAACAGTTTATTATCTAGTAGTGTTGTTATGACGACAGACATCTAACAATAAGGCAGGAATTCTGAGTGTGTACATGTATGTACGTACTGTACGTACATATGGACGTATGTATGAGTGTATGTGTGTATATGTATGTAGGGCTGAACGATTTGGGGAAAATATCTAATTGCGATTTTTCTCACTGATATTGCGATTATGATTTGATTTGCGATATATATTATTAAAGTAAAGCTTCAGTTCAATATTCACTGTTGTAGGGTTCCTGGTTTACTACTTCTTGTGTGTGAATTACTCTTTATCAATTTTGTAGATTATCCATTAATTCATAAATTAATATTATAATCGATCAATTTGATATCAAATAATAAAGGGGGCACCACCCAAAGATTTTAGCTTATTGCATGGCTCGATGGGAAACCAGGTCTGATTTGGCATTAATTTAATAAGTAGGCCTAGTTAAAGTTTTAGTCTCAATTCTGAAGTAGTGACGTTCTATGTTACGAGAATAAATGATTGTATGAAAACGAAGATATGACACAGCTGGGTTTGATTGCAAAGCAATTCTATTTATTTACTAGTCTAAAACACATGAAAATTACAGTACTACAAAGAATTACTGAATGATGACATTAATAAACTAAAGTGGTTAGTAGCTAAACGTACACAGTATTACAGTTAAAATAATGATACATTATGGTACACATCAGTAAAGTTGTCTCTATAGCATCATACGCTCAACGTTAGGAAAAGCATAAGTTACGTTACTGTGAGAAGAAAGGCGGAGCTGTGGCACAATTGTTGGTCTTATTAGTCTTGCGGCTGGAGCCAATTTAAGAAGTCCGTGGTTCATTTGGTAAAGTTCTGAAAGTTAGTTCCTTGTTTAAATAAACATGGAAAAGCAGCGTGGGTTTTGGGTCTTCTTTGACGTGTTAATTGTCCTTTGCTGGGAAGGAGGATAAAGGTGCGCTGGTTCAGTTTGAAAGTGTGCAAGGACTCTTCCGGCCTTGTAGTGAGGAAAAAGGCCTAAAATCCTTTGTTCAAAGAGTTGCTTGCAGACGCATGGTCGAGGAAAAGGGGGGGTGCGATTATCTTAACCCGTGTAACGCAGGGCGGCCTTCCCAGGTTACGTGCGGATCTTAAAAGCAAAGTTCCCTGGATGAGAACTCTATTTAAGATAGTTTGAGAAGGGGTGTCCAAAAGGTGGCTGAGGTCACTTGATTGGCCACAGCCAGAGGTGTTGATTATCTCACCTATCAGTGATATATCAGTTTACCTTACCATGTCGTTTGGTTTCATTGTAAGCTTATTTACTAGGAATATGTTCTATATAACGTTTGCAAAGTTTACAAAATATCATGGTGGACATTTTGATACCAAACATGACTAGGCTGACTATGTTAGTTCACTTAGAAAAACAATACAAAATATATAATTATTACAAAATACAAACGATTGATGTTACAATTTCTTCTTATTGTCAATGTCCAATAATTTAATTGATTGTTCCTTTGGCAACAGTTTCTTAATCCCAATTTACTAATCCTTAGAGTGGACGCAGTGTGCTGCTCTGCCCAAATCTCAGGAGTGGTGTGAGAGGAACAGGCTGGCCCCCCATGGAGTGTTCACAATGGCCATTTGGGCCTGTTCCTTTGATCTTAGCCAGAGAGGGGGGAAGATTTGGTGATTGGTTCCCCTACACTGTGTAATATATTTAAAATTTGATGGTGCATTACCACCTGAGATACCATCAACATATTACCTGCACTATATTTTAGTGCAAGGATGAGAACTGAAAAGATGTGAATTGATTTCAACAATGAATAAGTATTTTATTCATTTATTTATTTTTTATTTGGCATAGAACATAGAACAATCAAACATAGAATAATTATCTCCAAAGCTGTCACTGTTAAATAAGTTAAATAAAGTAATAAAACAAATCTAGAAAATAGGACCTTTCTGTAAACGATTGCCTGCCTGAAACACTGGCTGCCTGCGCACCGTGTAAGAGAGGGAGCAAAGGAGAGAGAGCTGACCGCTCTAACCTGGTGATTACTCTGAGCAGAATGCATGGGAATTAATGACAGTTTAATAGATTTGTAAAGATTTCTCACGTTGTCTTGGTGGTCTGAATAGGTAGCTGGATTTGTCGCTATTTGCCTTTTAGAAATAAGACAGGAGGGTATGAAAAATCGCTAAATGTAGCGAAAGACTAAACACTTTTTCCTTGGGTTTCGCGTCTTTTTTGGTGGGCGTATACACTCACTGGCCACTTTATTAGGTACACTTTGCTAGTACCAGGTTGGACCCCCTTTTGCCTTCAGAACTGCCTTTATTCTTTGTGGCATGGACTCAACAAGGTGCTGGAAACATTCCTCAGAGATTTTGGTCCATATTGACATGATAGCATCACTCAGTTGCTACAGATTTGTCGGCTGCACATCCATGATGCGAATCTCTCGTTCCACCACATCCCAAAGGTGCTCTATTGGATTGAGATCTGGTGACCGTGGAGGCCATTTGAGTACAGTGAACTCATTGTCATGTTCAAGACACCAGTTTGAGATGATTTGAGCTTTGTGACATGGCGCGTTATCCTGCTGGAAGTAGCCATCAGAAGATGGGTACACTGTTGTCATAAAGGGATGGACATGGTCAGCAACAATTCTCAGGTAGGCTGTGGCGTTTAAATGATGCTCAATTGGTACTAAGGGGCGCAAAGTATGCCAAGAAAATATCCCCGCACCATTACACCACCAGCCTGAACCGTTGATCCAAGGCAGGATGGATCCATGCTTTCATGTTGTTTACGCCAAATTCTGACCCTACCGTCCTAATGTCGCAGCAAAAATCGAGACACATCAGACCAGGCAACCTTTTTCCAATCTTTTATTGTCCAATTTTGGTGAGCCCGTGTGAATTGTAGCCTCAGTTTCCTGTTCTTAGCTGACAGGAGTGGCACCCGGTGTGGGCTTCTGCTGCTGTAGCCCATCTGCTTTAAGGTTCGACGTGTTGTGCATTCAGAGATGGTCGTCTGCATACCTTGGTCGTAACGAGTGGTTATTTGAGTTACTGTTGCCTTTCTATCATCTTGAACCAGTCTGGCCATTCTCTGACCTCTGGCATCAACAAGGCATTTTCGCCCAGAGAACTGCCGCTTACTGGATATTTTCTCTTTTTCAGACCATTCTCTGTAAACCCTAGAGATGGTTGTGCGTGAAAATCCCAGTAGATCAGCAGTTTCTGAAATACTCAGAGCTGCCCGTCTGGCACCAACGACCATGCCACGTTCAAAGTCACTTAAATCACCTTTCTTCCCCATTCTGATGCTCTGTTTGGACTTCACCAGGTCGTCTTGACCATGTCTACATGCCTAAATGCATTGAGCTGCTGCCATGTGATTGGCTGATTAGATATTTGCGTTAACGAACAGTTATTCAGGTGTACCTAATAAAGAGTCCAGTGATTGTACGTAGTCGCATTAGGCCACTTCTGATTGGTGAGCATGACTTGTACATGAACAGCACGGCACATCTGATTGGTGAGCATGACTGTCACACGAGGATGGCATGCGTTTGTATAAACATTAACCATTCAAACCCTGATTAGACAGCTAACTTAAATCATAGCCTTTGCAATTTGCTAATTGCATTTCCTCAAATCGCGATTTTGATTTGAAATCGATTAATCGTTCAGCCCTAATGTACGTATGTATGAATAAATAAATTAATGTTGTCTAGTAGTCTTATAATGACATAAATTCTCTTAAACCTAACAGCAACTCTAAGAAACTTAAAGCGGCTGTATGTAGTTTCTGGTTTTGGGAACCCCTACCGTTTGCTTAGTGGAATAATTTTTTACCAAATTATGGCAAAGAAGACATTCAGAAAGCTCCTGATCACTGCATGTCCCTAGCACGTCAACAACTATACTCCAAGTATGATATTCTCTTCCTGATTTGGTGACGCACTTCCTTGTGCCACAATTTCGGGGGAGATCGTCACTGGTGGCAGACAAATGGTTGTTAAAAATTGAGACTTCAAGAGGACTCATCTGAACGGCGATTTTTTCAATCTCCCATACACATTACAATGTGCAAACGGTATAAAGGTATTGATATTCTGTTAATACAAAAAGGTTGCATATAGCCGCTTTAAGGTACCGTACAAGAATCAAGGCAACGGGGCAGGGATGAAGGGAAAGTCACACAAATTTAAGAAAAACTGCGGAATTCCGGAGGATTCCACTAGACCAGTGGTTCTTAAACTTTTTGAACAAAGTACCCACCACCTCTTAGCAAACTAAAACATCTAAGTACCACCTCACCAACATGCGACCAACTCTAGGAAAAGTCACAGAACAGCCTTATGCATGCATGTGGGCTTACATGCACACATATTTAAGGCTACGGTCCCACAACATGACAAAAATGAAAACTACACGTGTACAGGAAGCTAGCATCTGAATTAGTTACGACATCAGAGACAAAGTGGTGAACAGCCTCTGATCTTTGTTGGTATTAAAACAACAGGTCATGTCTCATTACCACCACCTGCAGTGTAACAGAATAAAACTCCTCAGACGATGGCTGGTTTCAGTCATTTTTTTATTGGATAATTTTTCCGTAATT
The DNA here is from genome assembly GCA_026901105.3 of Galaxias olidus. Taxonomy (NCBI): domain Eukaryota; kingdom Metazoa; phylum Chordata; class Actinopteri; order Galaxiiformes; family Galaxiidae; genus Galaxias; species Galaxias olidus. The sequence goes on along the minus strand of JAPMUY010003096.1, from coordinate 211,575 downwards.
TTTATATTGGATATCGCATAAAAAGAAGCCTTAAGCAGCTAGCTAACATTTTCATTAATTGTGAGCTGTATCATGATCTTTGTCATTTGCTTTCGAGAAGTGCTAAATAAATAAAGCTAATATAATTTTTTATTATATTAATGAGAAGGCAAGCCATCTGAGTGCAAACAAGCGCGCATGCACACAAATTCCCACACACACACAGAATCGGCGATGCTGAGTCTTCTGTTTGCTTGTTCAAAATGTTAGCTCTATGTTGTGGCCCTGTTGATGACATCATCGAGGTGCCCACCTTCCCCCTTGGCCCCCCTTTAGGGTTCAACGTTTCCCTGGAGACGGAATGATCCAAAAAATCTGCTGTTAGTTTTAGGTTTTGTATGTTGGGTGAAATTTTAAGATTAACGGTTTAGAATGTTGGCTTATTATCAAAGAAAAAAAAAGGTAGGTTATTTTATTCACCATGAGAATTCGAAATTTGTTAGTGCTCTCACTAATGTTTAAGCATCTTTGGGTGTCAGAAAAGCGTATTATAAATTATTTATTATTATTATTTTGTTAATGTTGTCGCATTGAGTCGTGTGCCGTATTCTAATAGTCTTCTCTTCGCTGCCTTGAAGCAGACTTCAGTTTATCCTTCAAAGTCATCTAAACTCCACTCAATTCTGTTGGAACTCCACAGAAGTAGGTCCATATAATATTTATAAACCAATGATCCCGTTGTCCAAGTAGGTTTTAAGGAATTCCCAACAGGTCGAATACATGACAGTAGCGGATCATCAACAATTGCATACCTCACACGTGAACAACCGTTCAACTCAAAAGCTGTGCTCCGTGGTTACGTCGTCTATGACCTCATTATAGTTGTCTATGACCTCATTATAGTCGTTCCCCTCCATCTTCAGGTCACGGTTAGTGGTTGCTATGGCGATATGAGAATTATCATCTGCGATTAAAAAAAAAAATCATCACAGTCTTGTCACCTTTGTAGGTTCTACCAACGATCTTCAAAGACGGACATACAAAATAAGAATATGCAGACTATCCCCTAGCTCTGTATTTATGTTAAACCACAAACAAAAGACTCCATTTCACTCTAACTGTTTAAAAGATGAAAGAAGAAAATAAGACTTTCATTATCCATCTGTCCTGTCTACAAACACACACACACACACACACACACACACACACACACACACACACACACACACACACACACACACACACACACACACACACACACACACATAAACGCAGACAAACACACACCAAACGATAATGAAAAGGATATTTCCGTTACCTGTGAGTCCTATTGCCCTGCGCTGTCTGTAGTAGAGGAGCAGCACTACAGTGGTGATCAGATAAGGAGAGAGCACCAGGACACTACACAGCAGTCTGCTCAGAGACACCAGTGGGGGAGGGGGGACTGGAGAGACACACACACAGTGATCAGATAAGGAGAGAACACCAAGACACTACACAGCAGTCTGCTCAGAGACACCAGCGGGGAGGGGGGGACTGGAGACACACACACACACACACACACACAGTGATCAGATAAGGAGAGAGCACCAGGACACTACACAGCAGTCTGCTCAGAGACACCAGCGGGGGAGGGGGGCTGGACACACACACACACACACACACACACACACACACACACACACACACACACACACACACACACACACACAGTGATCAGATAAGGAGAGAGCACCAGGACACTACACAGCAGTCTGCTCAGAGACACCAGCGGGGGAGGGGGGGCTGGAGACACACACACACACACACACACACAGTGATCAGATAAGGAGAGAGCACCAGGACACTACACAGCAGTCTGCTCAGAGACACCAGCGGGGGAGGGGGGGCTGGAGACACACACACACACACACACACACACACACAGTGATCAGATAAGGAGAGAACACCAAGACACTACACAGCAGTCTGCTCAGAGACACCAGCGGGGGAGGGGGGGCTGGAGACACACACACACACACACACACACACACAGTGATCACACACACACACACACAGAGACACACACACACACACACACACACACACACACACACACACAGTGATCAGATAAGGAGAGAGCACCAGGACACTACACAGCAGTCTGCTCCGAGACACCAGCGGGGTCGGGGGGGGCTGGAGAGACACACACACACACACACACACACACACACAGTGATCAGATAAGGAGAGAGCACCAGGACACTACACAGCAGTCTGCTCAGAGACCCCAGCGGGGGAGGGGGGGCTGGAGACACACACACACACACACACACACACACACACACACACAGTGGAGGAGAGAGCACACACACACACACACACACACACACACACACACACACACACACACACACACACACACACAGTGATCAGATAAGGAGAGAGCACCAGGACACTACACAGCAGTCTGCTCAGAGACACCAGCGGGGGAGGGGGGGCTGGAGACACACACACACACACACACACACACACACACACACACACACACACACACACACACACAGTGATCAGATAAGGAGAGAGCACCAGGACACTACACAGCAGTCTGCTCAGAGACACCAGCGGGGAGGGGGGGCTGGAGACACACACACACACACACACACACACACACACACACACACACACACAGCACACACACACACACACACACACACACACACACACACACAGTGATCAGATAAGGAGAGAGCACCAGGACACTACACAGCAGTCTGCTCAGAGACACCAGCGGGGGAGGGGGGGCTGGAGACACACACACACAGGTTACATCGTTGTCAATCCATTTGATAGACACAGAGAAATACACATCCATCCATACATAGGTCACATCCTTTGATAGACAAGATTCACACACAGACACGCAAATGTATGAAACCAGATAAAATACTGTGTTTAAAGCACCTTTTCTGCTTTGACAGATCCAGCTATGCAACATCACTAATCAAGCTCTCCTTAAAGTGATAGAGGTTTTTCATCAGATAACAATGTTGTATTTTAAACATCGTATCATCATTTATCCTTAATCAAACAGCAGAATGTCAAACGAGTAGAAAAAACACTATTGCGTCATCGGGAGCCCTTCCTGAATTTTTTTAAACTACCGCCGTTTTCAATCAAGGGGAGATATGCTTGGTTCTGAGTTTATTCGTGCAATGATCTATGGGCATTTTGGAATACAGTGAATTAACCATTTAAATGCCGGTGGTCGGAAAAGTACGTGAATTTCACTTACATTGATCCTGTGACCAAAACTTGTTCAATGTACTTACATTAGCTTAAACGACATATGTTGTTTTAGAAAATCAGTGAGGTATCCCTTTAAGTTAATATTCAAACAAAAACATTTGAGCAAGGTCTGTGATCCTGTTGACATACACGTAACAAACAATACTACCTCTGACGTCTAGCTTGCTCTCAGGTGATTCTCCCAGGGTAGAATGACTACACTTGTAGTGGCCTTCATCAGACTTGGACACTGCAGGGATGGTCATCTCTCCTGTAGACTCGGTCCTGATGAGGGAGCCATCTTTGTAGAAGTCAGTGGTTTTGTTAGAGGGAGTTGTCTTGTAACGACAGTGCAGAGTCACAGCCTCTCCCTCCATCACAGGAAGGACAGGACTCTCCAGGATCACATCCCCTTCTGTGCACAGACCACTCACAGTTGTTAAGCTTAGTTTAAACTTGGAAGGATAATTCACATAAAAAACACTTCAATATCACAATTTGGTTTTTGTTCTTGTTATTTTGGTTGACAATTCCGTAATGGAGTTTATAGTGCTTACCAGTTATTGTGATTTTTACGGCGTTGCTGTAGTTACCAAGCCCAGACTGGCACCAGTAGGTGACCTCACCGCTCTCTCCAGCCTTTATGGTGTCACTGCAACCCCATCCAGTCAGGGATAATCCAGAACACGGTAGCAAAGTCATCCGAACATTGTATGCCGTGTGGAAACGTATGACGCTCCATTCTTTGGGTTTCCTCTGTACCCCACACCTCAGAGTGACCCTCTCCCCTGTAAAGAACTGGGATCTGGGAGGAGTGATGCTGATCTGGGCCAGTGGAGAGGGATCTGGAGGGAGAGAGGGCGAGGGAGAGAGAGAATAGAAGGGTTTAATCTGATTACTGTAATCATTATTTTGTAATCCATTTAATTTTCCTTTTGTGATTAAGTTTGCAGCTCGAAAGAGAGGAGAGGACTACGAGTGTCAGAGTCAGTAACTCACCTGCTACCCAGAGTAACAGACTCTTACTGTATTGAGAGCCAAATATGTAACAGTAATACGATCCTATATCCTGTAGACCAACATGGCTGAGAGCAGGTGCTGCTATGGACTGGGCACCATGCTGGCCTTTTCTCGGTCAAGTTGTGTCCATCATACTTCCTGGCCGTCCAGATATACAGATATGAGATGCCGATTAGGCCGAAATTGATTCTTTCCCATTCACTACTAAACACTCTCACACTCACTACTCAAAGCACACACACTCACAAAACATCCACTCACATTAACTACTAAATGTACTTGCATTCACAAAACAGTCTCACGCTCGCTATTGAAAGCATTCATACAAACATTGAAGGCTTTTACATTATCTACTGAACCCTCTTATTCAGACAGACAGACTGACAGGGACAGACTGACAGGCAGAGATGGAGTTTGACAGACAGGCAGACAGACAGGCAGGCAGGCAGACAGACAGACAGGCAGGCAGGCAGGCAGGGATGGAGTTTGACAGACAGGCAGACAGACAGGCAGACAGACAGACAGACAGACAGGCAGACAGACAGGCAGGCAGAGATGGAGTTTGACAGACAGACAGACAGGCAGGCAGACAGACAGACAGACAGGCAGGCAGACAGACAGACAGACAGACAGGCAGACAGACAGACAGACAGACAGACAGGCAGACAGACAGACAGGCAGGCAGGCAGGCAGACAGACAGACAGACAGACAGGCAGGCAGGCAGACAGGCAGACAGACAGGCAGACAGACAGACAGGCAGACAGACAGACAGACAGACAGACAGGCAGGCAGACAGACAGGCAGACAGACAGGCAGACAGACAGACAGGCAGGCAGACAGACAGACAGACAGGCAGACAGACAGGCAGACAGACAGACAGGCAGGTACCTGGATGGATGGAGGTACGGTCGGGGTATGGAGACAGACAGACAGACAGGCAGGCAGGCAGGCAGACAGAGTCATAATCACCTTGAGTGTGTCCTGACTCCATTAGTATAATAACTACAAATAAACAAAGCAGTTGCATTTAGTATAACTATAATCTTAATGCACTTTAATTTGCAATACTATACAATATTCTATAATAAACAAAAATATTACTCACATAGCAAACGCTTGAGTGGGTGCTATGTTATTAAAAAGGTGTCAAAAGAAACATACATACATACTCCAATGAGCAGTACTAAACAGTATTGTACTATAAGATGGGATCATTATTGGAGCAAAACTATTTGCTAATGCGTGCGGAGAGTTGTGTATCTGTATCTCAATCCGTGAGTGCGTAATCAGGTTTGTAAGTGTATAAAATATATCCGTCTGTATTCAGGATTGCAAGTGTATTGAGAGTTGTATATGTGTAGACAAATCTCTGAATGCGTGCATAGATCTGTAAATGTGTAGACAAATCTGTAATTACGTACGTGGATATTAATGGCTAAATGTCTAAGTATTTTGCTGCAAGAGCTGAAAATACAGACAAGCATAAATTACAACTCACGCGGGCCTCTCAATTGGATGTGTTTTTACACGTGACTTTTGCTAACCGCCGTGAAGACAGTTTTAGATTCGACATTCGGCACTTTTTTGCGCGTATAAACTCAATAGCTTTCTAAATACAGAACGGATTTTCCTAAAATTTATATTTTTTTGAAGGACAAAATGTGTTTTTTACTTCACATTCTTCATATTGCCTCGGCAAATGTAACGACTAATTTAGTCTATATTCTATAGCCGAGTTTAAGACGTAGCCTATTTCAAATCTTATTTACCAGCTCATGTGACATTATCATAAACGCGTTGATTGGATGTTACATGTCGATGTGCACTTTGGGAGTCACTGAAATTTCTACTGAGACACACAGACGAATCGCTACACGGACGGATCTCTATCACACAGACAACTCGCTACACACGCACAGATCTCGAGAATGCAGATCTCTGCCACGACAGAAGTGTAGCAAAAGTCACTCGTAAATACACATCCAATTGAGATACACATACATCCAATACACTTGCAAATCTGAATACAGACGGATATTTTTATATACTTACAAACCTGATTACGCACTCACGGATTGAGATACAGATACACAAGTCTCCACACGCATTTGCAAATAGTTTTGCTCCAATAATGACCCCATACTATGAACTCCACTATTACTCACATAGAAAAAGGTGCAGTGGCGTGGGTCTCATCTCTTAAAGTGACTTATCTTGTCGTGTCTTTTCCACCTTCTCGTTGTAATTTCGCTATTCGCCTGCACACTAATAGATTGAGTGGTATTTCCGCACTATTTAAGAGAAGCTAAGAGGAAGTCAGCTAGTGGGGACCTCTTAGTTAAGCTATAAATTGCTCCATCTCATGCGATGTGAAGGAGTTTGGTCTTTATTGACACGGTCTTATTCTCTCCTCCTGTCTTATTTCCTCTCCTCCTCCCCTCCACTCCTCTCCTCTCCTCTCCTCTTTCCTCTTCTCCTCCCCTCCACTCCCTCTCCTCCTCCCCACCCTCCCCTCCCCTCCCTACCCTCCTCCTCTCCTCTCCTCTTTCCTCTCCTCCCTCCTCTCCCTCTCCTCTCCTCCTCCTCTCTCCCCTCCCCTCCCCTCCTGTCCTCCCCTCTCCTCCCCTCTCCTCCCCTCCCCTTCTCTCCTCCCCCTCCTCTCCTCCCCTCCCTCCTCCTCTCCTCCCCTCCCCTCCCTCTCCTCTCCTCCCCTCTCCTCCCCCCTCCTCTCCTCCTCTCCTCTCCTCCACCCCCTCCTCCCCTCCTCCCTCCTCTCCTCCCCCCCCTGCCCTCCCCTCCTCTCCTCCCCTCTCCCCTCCTCCCCTCCTCTCCTCCCCTCTCCTCTCCTCCCCTCCCCTCCCCTCCTCTCCTCTCCTCTCCTCCTCCTCTCTGTAGCAGCGAGCAGTGCAGCAGTCTCTGGCCTCGTCTCTGTGTCGTGAGTCCCACTGGAAGTGCCTCCTCCTCAGTCTGCTGATGTACGGCTGCTTGGTCACCCTGGCTTGGTGCGCCCTGTGTCGCGTGCCCGTCCTGGGGTCAGGGGGAGGTCACGGTGACGCCACCGTTAACCACGCCCCCGCCGCACCACCGCCCGCCGCCGCAGACTACGCCACCTCGGCCGCCGCGGCAACCGTCTCCGTGTACTACTACAACGACCTACTCCACCTGGAGAGCCCTTGCTCGAGCGGGTGGGTCAACCTGTTGCGTTCAGTTCAGAAGCACTTCCTGTAGCGTTCAGTTCAGAAGCACTTCCTGTAGCGTTCTGTTCAGAAACACTTCCTGTAGCGTTCAGTTCAGAAACACTTCCTGTAGCGTTCAGTTCAGAAACACTTCCTGTAGCGTTCAGTTCAGAAACACTTCCTGTAGCGTTCAGTTCAGAACCACTTCCTGTGGCGTTTGGTTCAGAAGCACTTCCTGTAGCGTTTGGTTCAGAACACTTCCTTAGTGTTCATGTAGAAACACTTCAGTTCAGAACAGACTTCCTGTAGCGTTCAGGTCAGAAACACGTCCTGTAGCATTCAGGTCAGAACCCCTTCCTGTAGGGTTCAGCTCAGAACCCCTTCCTGTAGCATTCAGTTCAGAAACACTTCCTGTAGCGCTCAGTTCAGAAACACTTCCTGTGGCGTTCAGTTCAGAAACACTTCCTGTAGCGTTCAGTTCAGAAACACTTCCTGTAGCATTCAGGCCAGACACACTTCCTCTAGCGTTCAGGTCAGAAACACTTCCTGTAGCGTTCAGTTCAGAAGCACTTCCTGTAGCATTCAGGTCAGACACACTTCCTGTAGTGTTCAGTTCAGAAACACTTCCTGTAGCATTCAGGTCAGAAACACTTCCTGTAGCGTTCAGTTCAGAACCCCTTCCTGTAGCGTTCAGTTCAGAACCCCTTCCTGTAGCGTTCAGTTCAGAAACACTTCCTGTAGCGTTCAGTTCAGAAGCACTTCCTGTAGCGTTCAGTTCAGAAACACTTCCTGTAGCGTTCAGTTCAGAACCCCTTCCTGTAGCATTCAGTTCAGAAACACTTCCTGTAGCATTCAGTTCAGAAGCACTTCCTGTGACGTTCAGTTCAGAAAAACTTTCTGTGGCGTTCAGCTCAGAAACACTTCCTGTAGCGTTCAGTTCAGACAAACTTCCTGTAGCGTTCAGTTCAGAAGCACTTCCTGTAGCATTCAGGTCAGAAACACTTCCTGTAGCGTTCAGTTCAGAAACACTTCCTGTAGCGTTCAGTTCAGAGACACTTCCTGTAGCGTTCAGGTCAGGACCCCTTCCTGTAGCGTGCAGGTCAGAAACACTTCCTGTAGCGTTCAGGTCAGAAACACTTTCTGTAGCGTTTGGTCAGAAGCACTTCAGCGTTCAGTTCAGAAACACTTCCTGTAACATTCAGTTCAGAAACACTTCCTGTAGCGTTCAGTTCAGAAGCACTCAGCGTTTGGTTCAGAAGCACTTCCTGTAGCGAAACCCTTCCTGTGGCGTTCAGTTCAGAACACTTCCTGTCCCGCTTCCACTTGTAGCGTTCTTCCTGTAGTTCAGAAACACTTCCTGTAGCGTTCAGTTCAGAAGCACTTCCTGTGGCGTTCAGTTCAGAAACACTTCCTGTGGCGTTCAGTTCACAAGCACTTCTTGTAGCGTTCAGTTCAGAACACCTTCCTGTAGCGTTCAGTTCAGAACCCCTTCCTGTAGCGTTCAGTTCAGAAACACTTCAGAAACACTTCCTGGAGCATTCAGGTCAGAAGCACTTCCTGTAGCGTTAAGCTCAGAAACACTTCCTGTAGTGTTCAGGTCCGAAACACTTCTTGTAGCGTTCAGGTCAGAAACACTTCCTGTGGCGTTCGGATCAGAAGCACTTCCTGTAGCGTTCAGGTCAGAAACCCTTCCGGTTTATGCCCTTTGCAATCTCGAGATCCTTAAAAAATCTTTCCCTTTTGGCAAATATGATTGTTGTCTTGTTTCAACACAAGGTCATGTTTTTGTGTATGCATGTTAGCATTGAGCTCTGCCAGGGTGTGTGTGTGTGTGTGTGTGTGTGTGTGTGTGTGTGTGTGTGTGTGTGTGTGTGTGTGTGTTTATTTTGTCACTTCTTTATGCATTCTGAACAGAATAGATACACAGGTCCTCGAAACCTAAAATGGCTGACATAATGCAGTTTCTGATTAACCTGTTGTCAGGAGCAACGAAATGTAAACGAGTCTCAGCTTGCTTTGTTTAAGTGATCAAGTAGAGGCATGTTACATGATATTTAAATGTTTCTTTTTTTTTTACATTATAATGTAAGGTACCTGTACCATGTAACATTCGTACATTTTATCTTAAAAGATGTAAAGTATTAACCATCTTCAACATTTTTATACTAAAGTCATTTCTCAAAACGCGCCCGTTCTAGTCGTTCATATTTCTACGTGTCGGATTGCACAGGTACATCTACATACCAGTGGCCTTCCTGGCCATGCTGTACGTGGTTTACCTGGTGGAGTGCTGGCACTGTTTCTCCAAGACAGCCATTTTGGCTCAAGCGGAGATCCAGGAAGTGTACGAGCGCGTGCAGAGGCTCCAACAGGCCACTCCGTGCATCTGGTGGAAGGCCATCAGTTACCACTACGTCCGCAGGACCAGGCAAGTGACCCGGTACCGCAACGGAGACGCCTACACCACCACGCAGGTGAGTCAACGCACAACGCACTACACACACACACACACACACACACACACACATACACACACATTCTTAGACACGCTACATACACACTAACACACACACACGGAGACGACTACACCACCACGCAGGTGAAACGGCCACACACACACACACACAAGCGCGCTACACACATTCTTAGACACGCTACATACACACTAACACACACACACGCTACACACATTCAGACACACTACATACACACTAACACACACACACACACGCTACACACATTCTTAGTCACGCTACATACACACTAACACACACATTCTCAGACACGCTACATACACACTAACACACACACACACACACACGCTACACACATTCTGAGACACGCTACATACACACTAACACACTTGCAACACACATTCTCACATGCTACACACACACGGAGACGCCTACACCACCATGCAGGTGAGAAGGCCGCACACAGACACACACACACACACATACAGAGACACACACACAGACACACATATAGAGACACACACACACACACACACACAGACACACACACACAGACAGACACATAGAGACACACGTTAACCTGTCTCACACCTACCTGTACAGGTGTACCACGAGCATACATACAGAGACACACACACACAGACACAGACAGACACATAGAGACACACGTTAACCTGTCTCACACCTACCTGTACAGGTGTACCACGAGAGGGTCAACACCCACGCTTCCAGTTCAGAGTTCGACTACGGTCGCTATGGCGTCAAAGACGTTTCCAAGGAGCTGCTGGAGCTGCAGACTCACCAGGCAGTAAGGCTTCGCTTCACTAAGTGCTTCAGGTAACAGCTATCCCTCTCTTTCTCTCCCTCCCTCCCTCCCTCCCTTCCTCCATCCCTCCCTCTCTCTCTCTCCCTCCCTCCCTCTCTCCCTCCTTCCCTCCTTCTCTCCCTCTATCTATCCGCCTATCTCTTCACAAAGTGCTTCAGGTAAGAGCTATCCCTCTCTCTCTCCCTCTATCCTCTCTCTCTCCCTCCCTCCCTCCTTCCTCCCTCCCTCCATCTATCCTATCTCTTCACAAAGTGCTTCAGGTAAGAGCTATCTATCCATCTCCCTCTCTCCCTCTCTCTATCAATCCTCCTCAATCTCTTCACAAAGTGCTTCAGGTAAGATCTATCCATCCTCTATCCTCCTTCCCTCTCACCTGCCTCCCCTCCTCCTTTATCTCTCCTTCCCCGTCCCTTTGTCTCTCTCTCTCTTTCTCCCTCTCTTTCCAGCATCACTCTTTAATCTCTTCCGTCTTCATTGGACTTGGTGTTCTATTTCCATGACAACCTGCTGCACATTGAAAGGCAAGGAGCAAATTGTTTGTATCGCTGGTACATTTCTTTACTAACAATAACAGAAGCGATTGCTGTAGATTTCTTTAATAACAGAAGCGATTCCCTCTCCGGGAACCATCACCTTATCGTGGTGGAGAGGTTTGTGTGTCCCTATGAACCTGAAGCTGTGTTGTCTGGAACCTTGTGTTCCTGGTAGGGTCTCCCATGGCAAATTGGTCTCGGGCGAGGGGCCGGACTAAGAATGGTTCAAAAACCCTCATGGAAAAACCTAATAAGAGAGGACGATACCCGGCCCGGAGGAAGCCCGGGGTCCCCTTCTGGAGCCAGGCCCAGGAGGAGGACCCGTCAGCGAGCGCCTGGTGGCCGGGCTTGCCACGGAGCCCGGCCGGGCATAGCCCGAAAAGCAACGTGGACAACAACAACATCTCTTCTTCTCCGTCCCGTGGGCTCACCACCCGCGGGAAAAACCAAGGGGGTCGGGTGCGCTGCCAGAAAGGTGGCAGTGAAGGCAGAGGTTTTCGACGGATCGGACCCGGGTGGCAGAGGCTGGCTTTGGGGACGTGGAACGTCACCTCTGTGGGAGGGAAGGAGCCGGAGCTTGTGCGGGAGGTGGAGCGCTACCAGCTGGATCTGGTGGGGCTTACCTCTACGCACAGCCTCGGCTCTGGAACCTCACTTCTGGATATGGGTTGGACTCTTTTCTTCTCCGGAGCTCCCCAGGGTGAGAGGCGCAAGGCTGGTGTGGGGATACTTACGAGTCCCCGGCTAAGTGCCTCTATGTTGGAGTTTACCCCAGTGGACGAGAGGGTCGCCTCCCTACGCCTTCGGGTCATGGGGGGGAAAACTCTGACTGTTGTCTGTGCCTATGCACAGTATTGCAGAGTATTCGGCCTTTTTGGAGACCCTGGATGGAGCCTTGTATGGGGCTCCTGAGGGGGACTCTGTAGTCTTGCTGGGGGACTTCAACGCACATGTGGGCAATGATGGAGACACCTGGAGAGGCGTGATTGGGAGGAACGGCCTCCCCGATCTGAACCCGAGTGGTGGCTTGTTATTGGACTTCTGTGCTAGTCATGGAATGGCCATAACGAACACCATGTTCGAACATAAGGATGCTCATAAGTGTACCTGGTACCAGAGCACCCTAGGCAGAAGGTCGATGATCGATTTTGTTATCGTATCATCGGACCTGAGGCCATATGTTTTGGACACTCGGGTGAAGAGGGGGGCAGAGCTGTCAACTGATCACCATCTGGTGGTGAGTTGGGTCAGGTGGCGGGGGAAGCCTGTGGACAGACCTGGTAAGCCCAAGCGTGTAGTGCGGGTGAACTGGGAACGTCTGGAGGAGTCCCCGGTCCGGGAGGCCTTCAACTCACACCTCCGGCGGGGCTTCTCTGGCATCCCTGTGGAGGCTGGGGGCATTGAACTGGAGTGGGCGATGTTCAAAGCCTCCATTGCTAAAGCTGCGTCTGAGAGTTGTGGTCTCAAAGTCTTAGGTGCCTCAAGGGGCGGTAACCCTCGAACATCCTGGTGGACACCGGTGGTCAGGGGAGCCGTCCGATTGAAGAAGGAGGCCTTCCGGGACATGCTGTCCCGGGCGACTCCGGAGGCAGTTGCAAGGTACCGACAGGCCCGAAGGACTGCAGCCTCGGCCGTGGCAGAAGCAAAGCAGCGGGTGTGGGAGGAGTTTGGAGAAACCATGGAGAAGGACTTTCGGCTGGCGCCAAAGCGGTTCTGGAAGACCATCCGACACCTCAGGAGGGGAAAGCAGGGAACCATTCAAGCTGTATACAGTAAGGATGGGACGTTGTTGACCTCAACTGACAAGGTGATTGGGAGGTGGAAGGAGCACTTTGAGGAACTCCTGAACCCGACAAACCCACCCTACATAGTAGAGACAGGGCTGGAGGATGATGGGGGATCAGCATCAATCTCCCTGGCGGAGGTCACTGAGGTAGTCAAACAACTCCACAGTGGCAAACCCCAGGGGTTGATGAGATCCGCCCAGAAATGCTGAAGGCTTTGGGTGTTGAGGGACTGTCATGGATGACACGTCTTATCAACATTGCGTGGAAGTCGGGGACAGTACCTAAGGAGTGGCAGACCGGGGTGGTGGTTCCCCTGTTCAAAAAGGGGGACCGGAGAGTGTGTGCCAACTACAGAGGCATCACATTACTCAGCCTCCCGGGAAAGTATACTCCAGGGTGCTGGAAAGGAGGGTTCGACCGATAGTCGAACCTCGGATTGAGGAGGAACAATGCGGTTTCCGGCCTGGTCGTGGAACAACGGACCAGCTTTTTACCCTCGCGAGGATCTTTGAGGGGGCCTGGGAGTATGCCAATCCGGTCTACACGTGTTTTGTGGATTTGGAGAAGGCGTATGATCGGGTTCCCGGGAGATACTGTGGGAGGTGCTGCGAGAGTATGGGGTGAGGGGGTCTCTACTCAGAGCCATCCAATCTCTGTACTCCCAAAGCGAGAGCTGTGTCCGGGTCTGCGGCAGTAAGTCGGACTCGTTTCCGGTGAGGGTTGGCCTCCTCCAAGGCTGCGCTTTGTCACCTATCCTGTTTGTGGTATTCATGGACAGGATCTCACGGCGTAGCCGCGGGGAGGGGGCTGCGGGTTGGTGGGCAGAGGATTGCATCACTGCTTTTTGCAGATGATGTGGTCCTGATGGCATCATCAGTCTGCGACCTGCAGCACTCATTGATCGGTTCGCAGCCGAGTGTGAAGCGGCTGGGATGAGGATCAGCACCTCCAAATCTGAGGCCATGGTTCTCAGCAGGAAACCGATGGATTGTCTACTCCAGGTAGGGAATGAGTCTTTACCCTCGAGTGAGGGTAAAATGGAACGAGAGATGGGCCGGAGAATTGGAGCAGCGGGTGCGGTGTTGCAGTCGCTCTATCGCACCGTTGTGACAAAGAGAGAGCTGAGCCAGAAGGCAAAGCTCTCAATCTACCGGTCTATCTTCGTTCCTACTCTCACCTATGGTCATGAAGGGTGGGTCATGACCGAAAGAACGAGATCGCGGATACAAGCGGCGGAAATGAGTTTCCTCCGGAGGGTGGCTGGCATCTCCCTTAGGGATAGGGTGAGAAGTTCAGCCATTCGTGAGGGACTCGGAGTAGAGCCGCTGCTTCTTTGCGTAGAAAGGAGCCAGTTGAGGTGGTTCGGGCATCTCGTAAGGATGCCACCTGGCCGCCTCCCTAGGGAGGTGTTCCAGGCACGTTCAGCTGGGCGGAGGCCGCGGGGCAGACCTAGGACCAGGTGGAGGGATTATATCTCCACACTGGACTGGGAACGCCTTGGAATCCTTCAGTCAGAGCTGGTTAATGTGGCCCGGGAAAGGGAAGTTTGGGATGCCCTGCTTGAACTGCTACCTCCGCGACCCGACCCCGGACAAAGCGGATGACGATGATGATGATGATGATGATGATTGCTGTAGATTTCTTTAATAACAGAAGCGATTGCTGTAGATTTCTTTAATAACAGAAGCGATTGCAGTAGATTTCTTTAATAACAGAAACGATTTGCTTTTCTTCCTCCTCTCCTCTTTCTTTCGCCACCTCGTCGGACTTCTCCTTTTCCTCCTCAACTCTTTGTCTTCCTCTTCCTCTTCTTCTTCCTCCCATCCTCCCTTCTTTCCTTGTTTCGTGACTCTGCTGTTTTTATATTTCCAATAAAGAAAAAAAACAATAAAATTGCATTTGACAAAATTTTCCCATAACCAAACCCTCCTCCTATCCTCCTCCCCCCATACCCCCTCCCCCTTTACCCCCTCTCTCCCCCCCATACCCCGCCCCCCCCTTTACCTCCTCTCCTCCTCCCCCCTTTAGTTTTGCCAGTGCCCGTGCAGAGGCGGCCTACCTCACCCAGCGGGCACGTTTCTTCGGAGAGAACGAGGGCCTGGACGACTACATGGAGGCTCGGGAGGGGATGCACCTGAAGAACGTGGACTTCCGTGAGCACATTCTGGCCTTCCCGGACCCGCGGCGCCAGCCCTGGTACTCTCAGCACCGCCTCTTCTGGCTGGCCTCCCTCCTGCTGCTCTCCTGGCCTCTCCGCGTCATCTCCGAGTACCACACCGCCTTCGTCCACTACCACGTGGAGAAACTCTTCGGTGAGGAAGAGGAGGGGAGCAGCGGGGGCGGAGGAGGAGGAGGAGGTGGAGGTGGCGGAGGAGGAGGGACGGACCGGAGCGAGGGAGGAGGAGGAGGAGGGACGGAGAATGGAGGAAGCTCGGGGATCCTGGGGTCGAGTTACCGGGCCATCTCGCGGGTCAACACGGTGGACATGACGGAGCTGGAGTGGCACATACGCTGCAACCAGCAGATGGTGCCCAGCTACTCCGAGGCCCTGCTCATGGACCTGGAGAACCACAGCTACGGCGTCCGCACCGGCACGGGCCCTGCAGGAGGAGGAGCGGGGGGGGGTCTGGGGTCCAACCCCACCACCACCACCCCCGTGTCCTCCTGCGACGCCCTGGGGAGCTCGGCCAACTCCTCCTCGGCCTCGCGCCTCAACGGCTCGGCGGCGGCGACCCCTCCTCCTCCGCTGTCGTCGCTGGCGCGCCCCCCCGTGGCCTTCCACTCGGCGTACCTCCTGCAGAGCTGCCCGCGCTGTCGGAGGACCTCGTCCAGCTCCAGCCTGCCCTCCCGCCTCCGGGCGCCCAGCGGCACCGCCGCGCTGCTCAACGCCACCGTGGCCAGCATGAGGAGCCGCGCTGCTAACGCTAACACCGCTAACGGCACTGCTAACGCTAACACCGCTAACGCTAACGGAGCCGCTAACGCTAACGGAGCCACTAACGGGGGAGTCGGCGGGGGAGGAGGGGGGAGGCTGGTTCTGAGCCGGAGCGGGTTCTCGTTGGGGAGGCTGGGGGGAGGCAGTCGGCCGGCCAGCCTGTTTCACTCCCGCAGCATGGGGGGCGGTTTAGGGGGGAGTAGGGGGGAGGATGGGGGAGGAGGAGGAGGGGGAGGGGGGTTCTTGGGGCTGGGGTCCCGACAGAACGATGAAGAGAGCCGAGGAGTGTTGGTGGGAGAGGGGGACGAAGAGGAGGAGGAGGAGGCGGAGGAGGCGTTGGAGGAAGAGGCGTCGAGGAGGAGGGAGGAAGGGCAGGGCGGAGAGAGGGATGAAGAGGCGGAGCAAGGAGGAGGAGGAGAGGGGGATGAAGGGAGCGAGGGAGAGAGGGACAGACCGCCTGCGTACCAGGACGCCTTCTTTTTTCCCGTCCTCATCGTCCACGGCGAGGAGAGTTGTCATGCCGACCGAAATGACATCATGGAGGGGTCTAGAAACGAGTAGAGAAAGAACAGGGTGACCCCCCCCCCCCTTCATTGCAAGAAAAAAGAAAGGAAGAAAAAAAAAAGACGAATACAAGTCTGTGATACTGACTGAACGGACAGAGTGAGAGAGCGAAAGAGTGGCATCCTCTGAGAGAGAGGGAAGGATAGAGGGAAGAGAGGAATGGATGGATGGAAGAATGAATAGGAGGAGTCTATGTGTGGGGGGGGTGGGGATAGCACTATCTTAAGAATAAGCGAGGGAGGAAAAAGACTTGATGGAGGATGGGGGGGGATTTAAACACCAGGTGTTCCTCAAGACCCAGGAAGTAACCGGAGACTGAGCAGCTGTCAATCACCTGGGCGAGGCTCTCCATTGGCCGAGTAGACCGCAAGTCACTGTTACCGTGGGCAACATGGCCACGGGCCTCGGTTTCACCAGCTGGTCTTAAGGTGTAACCCTGGCACATAGAAACCAAGCTAACGTGGATAATTCACATAGGATTACTGATTCACATAGGATTACTGTCAAACGGTTCAACAAAAAAGTATGTTTGTGTTCTCATGTACGTTCATCTTGCCTGTGCAATACACACACAGTGAGGGGGGGAGGGATTCCAGGGAGGAAGGTGAAGAAGACTGAGAACGCAGGGATCGTTTAATCTCCAACACGTCGATTTATCTATGCAAGAGGAAGAGAGGGGCGGGGAAGAGGACGCTAGAGATCTAATAGTTTAGCCGAGAGAACGACTCAAAAGTGGTCGTCTGTTTTATTTTCCAAACGAATACGAAAGGGGGAGGAGGGATAGAGGATGAAAGAGAGGAAGAGGACAGAGAGAGAGAGACAGTGAGAAAAAACTTGATTCTCAAGATCAAAGACAATGGTTCAAAATCCATTTCCCCCCCTACATGTTGAATTTGAAAATCCTTTGTAGAAAACAACAAAGAGCAGACAAAAGGTTGTAGGGGGTGGGAGTGTGACATAGAAGACCATGTGATGTCACCAGCATGGAAATGGAACCTTTGGAATCAATCTAACTGAATGGCATTCCAAAATGGCTGCCCCTGAACCCAAAAACAAAACATGAATTTGTTGCGGTTGTTGAGCATCTTATTCTTCTTTCAAACAAGGACCCTTGCATTTTGTCTGAAAGAGTAGGTCTTGAATCTGCCTGATCACAGTAGACAATTATTAAAAACAAATATATAGACATTTTCAAATGCTACATCTACCTGACTCACTCCAAGAAGAGTAGGCCTACAATCTGCCAGACGAGAATATAAAACAGTCCGAAATAAGTTCATAGTTAATATATATAAATTAATATAATTCAATCCAAAAGAGATGGAAATAACCCTAACCTACTAAACTCAAATATAGTCACTCTTTCATGTTCTCCAAAGTTACACACTAAAGTGCGAACACAACTTTACACGCAGAGCCGAGCTACTTCCTTTCTCTCCGCCATTTTGGTTCAATGTTGGGGAGAGAGACAGAAGAGTTTAAAAACCTGTGTTCTACGTTTTGCTTTAACAGACCAAGAAGAGGGGTTAAAAACAGAGATTATAAACACATTGGAGCAGTTAAGAGTACCAAGAGACTGTGACGTTTGTGACAAACAGTTGGACTCTTTGGAGAGCTGGATCGTGGTGGGAGGGAGGTCGCCGGGGTTGGTTACCCAGGATTCAGGCAGTCGTGCTGGGCAGAGGTTTGGATGTTGGGGTCCCTGTTTCCACCGCCTCCACACCCATCCACCCTGGCTTTCATAAGACTGGTTGTAGTAAAAGCACAGCTCGCCTCTTTATAGAGACTATTTCTGGATATCAAGGACACTGCACTCACCTACACACACCCACACATACACACCCACACACACACACACACATATACATACACACACACACACACACACACACACACACACCCACACACACACACACACACACACACACACGTACTCACCTACACATACGTGCACACACACACACACGTACTCACCTACACATACGTGCACACACACACACGTACTCACCTACACATACGTGCACGCTCATAGAGTGCTGTATGACTACAGACATAAGGGAACGCCGTCCTGAGCTGGAACTGGAACACTGGGAACGACCTGGTGGAACTGGAACACTGGGAACGCCGTCCTGAGCTGGAACTGGAACACTGGGAACGACCTGGTTTTATCAAGAGAGAGTGTGTGTGTGTGTGTGTGTGTGTGTGTAAGTACATAGACAATGCAGTGAACGCACAAGCACGCGCACACACACACACTAATTGAATACCCCCCCCCCCCCCCGGCTGTAACTACAGGGACACAAACTCTTTAATTTAAACTGTCAACTCAAGGTGACCGACCCCCCACGCCCGCCCATCCACCAAACACACACTCTCACACAAACACGGGGGACAGGATGGATCCTCCTCCTCCTCCTCCAGCTAGGTTGTACCTACGCCGCTAAAATGACAACGCCCCGGGGACTGCATCCTAACCCACATCTCCATCAAAACGCCATATGCAAACTGAACGTTGAGGTTGGCGCGCACACACACACACACACACACACACACACACACACACACACACACACACACACACACACACACACACACACACACACAGTATCTTAAAATAGTGCGCTCTGCTTTACATTGATTGTGTTCTCTGTTGCCGTCCTTCACAATGAGAGAGGAAGACGAGGGTTTTCACCCTGTCTCTTTAAAGAGAGACAACAAACGGAAGGATATATAACCCTAACAGAAAAAAGAGGAGAGACATACTAAAGAGACGCTGTTCTCTCTCGTCATAGTGAGATACATTTCCCGAACCGTCTGCAAGCGCTGGCTGCCTATAGCAAACCCAGTACAGGAAAACGTCCTTCCTATAGCAAACCCAGTACAGGAAAACGTCCTTCCTATAGCAAACCCAGTACAGGAAAACATCCTTCCTATAGCAAACCCAGTACAGGAAAACGTCCTTCAACCCAGTACAGGAAAACGTCCTTCCTATAGCAAACCCAGTACAGGAAAACATCCTTCCTATAGCAAACCCAGTACAGGAAAACATCCTTCCTATAGCAAACCCAGTACAGGAAAACATCCTTCAACCCAGTACAGGAAAACGTCCTTCCTATAGCAAACCCAGTACAGGAAAACATCCTTCCTACAGCAAACCCAGTACAGGAAAACATCCTTCAACCCAGTACAGGAAAACGTCCTTCCTATAGCAAACCCAGTACAGGAAAACATCCTTCCTACAGCAAACCCAGTACAGGAAAACATCCTTCCTATAGCAAACCCAGTACAGGAAAACGTCCTTCCTATAGCAAACCCAGTACAGGAAAACGTCCTTTCTATAGCAAACCAAACCCAGTACAGGAAAACGTCCTTCCTATAGCAAACCCAGTACAGGAAAACATCCTTTAACCCAGTACAGGAAATTGGCCTTTCTACAGCAAACCCAGTACAGGAAAATGTCCTTCCTATAGCAAACCCAGTACAGGAAAAGATCCTTCCTATAGCAAACCCAGTACAGGAAAACATCCTTCAACCCAGTACAGGAGAACGTCCTTCCTATAGCAAAACCAGTAAAGGAAGACCCAGTCAGTTCAAATCTACAATTCAAATCTACATGCAAGCTATATTTATTTAGTTTCAACAATTTGTGTCCTTTTTTTGTGTGTGCTACTGAACTCATGCCAAGTGCCGAATGATGAAAATAACTGAAACGTAATTGTTCTATTATTTTATTTTTTTAACCCGGACAACCTAAAGCGCTTCTTCTTCTTCTTTTTCTCCTCACTGTTTTTTTTGTAACAAGAAAATATATTTACCATCATCAGCACAGTTAGCAAGCTACAAGCTAATGCAATCAGATCAAACGTTAGATAGGTGGATATTGGTCACTGTATCATGCCTTGTCTAATTTGAAAATGAACTCATTTTGTATTTTTATTATGCATACGTTATTGTTTCATAATTGTAAATGTCTATGCTTGAAAATGCGAATGGGTTGATTATATTTGTTTGCACTTCACGCTGCCATGTAGTCATGGCAACGTCTTAATATGGAGGTGGAGCCTCTCCTTGTTGCCATGGTACGAGGGCGCACACTCATAGCACTTACTCACAACACTTAATGCTTCCTTTTGTACACACACACACACAAACATACAAACACAAAACCTGTTGCCTTTCTACACAACGTCAGCTTTTTAGATTTTTACTTTTTCGTTGTTTTTTTTTAAGAACTATTTTGTATGGCAAAAAACCACAACTCTCCATGCTTCAAACATGGGCAACAAAACACTTGAAATCCTTTATTTGAATTATTGTCATATATGATAATTTAAAAATGTTTAGGTATTTGTGATTTTACTATCAAGGAATGTAAACCTTGTCTACTATGGTAAACACCTTTTTTTTCTTCAATCCGTTGCAATATATATAAAAAACAAGCTAATGGATGTTGATGCTCAACACAAATGCAAGTATACACACATCCCTGCCCATACCAAAGGAATCAAAATTTAAGTAACATATCCTCACCTTACAATCACAGTCATCTTACCCAGTAGCCTACGTAACAAATCTAGAGGGAAGGTCAATTTAAGCGTTTCTTACAGAAGGGTGTGGGGGGGTTGATATCCTCTGCTTTGCACGGAATATATTTTGTGACTAAGGATGCGTCCCAATACTAACACTACCATACTACATCTTTAAAAAGTACTAGTATGCGATGGGACCCCCCCCCCCCACCCCCTGTTGACAGGAGCCAAAGAGGGATGACTCTTGAACTGTGAGACTCTTAACTGAGTGTTGGCCGTCGGCATGCCATGTTCATTTAGCTTCTCTGTTCTCTCTCTCGGTCATCGTCTAGTCTATAATAGCCCTCGTTGCCAGTTAAGACTTTCAGACAGACAGTAAAACTGATTTTTTTAAAATCAAAATGTACCATGTAACCAGAAAATTAACACCACATTGTTCTCATTACAGACCTGGAACAGATTGATATTATTTATGTATGTTTTTTTTTTTTTTAAGCACTGCTTTACAGGATCAAACTGATAAATTCGCACAACATTTGCTGGAACTGTGTGTCTCTAAAAAAAAAAAGGCCATCACTTTGCTGTTGTACTCTGTCCACGGTCACTAATTGTATAATTTTATCCAATATGTATAATATAGTATGCTACTCTTGGTTAGCTGATATAGCAATAGTTTATGACAGAGGTTTAAGAAACATATGAAAGGAAATAGTTTTTTTTAAAACTACCCTTTTTACATACGTTACATTTTCATCAACCTTGAATTTAGTGTTGTCAAAAGCAGCAAACATCTGTCAAAAGCAGCAAAGCCTTTGAGATTCTTGTGTAATCAAGCACACCAAAAGCTGGCTAGCTGGTTGCTAGCCCAGCAGGTTACCTTGCATGCTGGCCCCTCACTGACCTAGCGGGCTGAACGAAACACCTTGACAACAAACGCTTCAGTGATGACGCGATCGCTAAGATACAGTCCAACGTCTTGCTAACGAGATGGAACAGTACATTCAGACGTTACCATAATGATTACAATACAACATATTAACAGTTATGATATATTAAAAAGTCAAAAACACTTTTTTTTCTCTCCTATAGAAGCTCCTATATATTAAAATAGTGTGGAAAGTAGCGATTTGTTTTCTCCAAACTTCCAGAACCAGAAAGACTTTTTATTGACCTCTGATTAGGAGCATCTCACAGTGTGACAGCTGGTTGGCATTCAAACAGGTGTCCCTATTAAAACAAGATGGCCGACTGGACAAACGACCATATTAGGCCGGATTCTCTGTCCAATCAGTTGTCTGTTTAACCCAGAAAGACAGGAAGTTGGGAGAACATAAACTTTTCTGCTCTGTTTTAAAGCTTTTGCAATATGTAACTGATAATGATGTCATCGTTTACGTGGAAGATGTGATCATTTTTTCGTGTGTGTTAATCACTGGGTCTGTTAATAATGATGACAGTGGTTGTGACTGGGTGGTGGTGGTGATCAATCGTCACGGCAACAGATACCAATAAAATTTAAATTGCTTGATATACCAGGACTTTTTTTAATTTTATTTTTATTCATGTTGTCATTTTTGCTGCACACAATTACTGCAAGGGAGGCTTAGTACAAGAGATGTTTTTGTTGTTGTTATATTGAAGATTTCAGTCAAAGGTTTTGATCTCTGTCTCTCTCTCACACACTTCCTGTATCTGATCCCTTATCCTTAATCTTCTCGGCTTAACGAGCTAACATCACAACTGAAGGAAGGAATTGAAGATGTGACGCTGTTCAGGAACTTTTGTAAAAAAAAACAACCACAAAAACGGAAACTGGCAGAAAGAACTCCAAGACTAGGACTTATTATTCAACCATCTGACCTTCTGAATACCGTGGAAGCAGCTCCGTGGTAAGACTTTTTCATCTAGTCTGTGGTGCTTGTAGACAAGATATGTTTATCATGCCTGTGAATGTCGTGAGCAAGCGTTCCTTATGTAGTGTTTAAAATATAATTAATACTTTACTGTACATATATTGCTATAGATAATAGATTATATGAGGCTACTCTTCGTTGATGTTGAAGGTTAGTTACCATTTATATATGTGTGTGTGTGTGTGTGTTAAACCCTGTCAATATAGATAATTTAAGTGTGTTTGAGTGTGTTAGATTGAATGAAAACTACATTTACAGAAAGCAGATGTGTGTGTTTCTGTGTGGGATAAAGCCAATATGTTAATTATAACAGACTAGATGACTGCAGGACATCTGACTGTAGGTCTGTCCCCAGTTAAGCTGTGTGTGTGTGTGTAAGCGCAAGCTATGGTACCATGCCTGGTTAATCTGTGTGCAGGTTAGCCTGTAAGGCCTTAGTGTGTGTGCGTGCGTGCGTGCGTGCGTGTGTGTGTGCGTGCACGTGCGTGCCTGTCTAGTAAGGCCTGGTTAATCCTCTTTCAGCTACTTTAGTCATGGCAGATCTAACACACACACACACACACACTTTAAACTCTGACCCTCCCTCCCTCACACACACACACACACACACACACACACACAGACACACACACACATTTTTACTTGACTGAGGTGTTGGTCATTGAAGATGCTTCCTAGTGTTTGTGTGAGCAGGTGTAAGACCAATGAGTCTTCAGCTAACTCTCTCTCTCTCTCTTTCTGTCACTATATCGCTCAGTGCTAGACCATGTCTCATGACCAGGGTGAAAAACTTTCTCTCTCTCTCTCTGGCTCGCTGCTAGATGCTTTGTGACCAGTGTGGGTAACCCTCTCTCTCTCTCTCTCTCTCTCTGGCTCGCTGCTAGATGCTTTGTGACCATTGTGGGTAACCCTCTCTCTCTCTCTCTCTCAGATGTCTCGTGACCAGTGCGATTCTGTGGCGGTGAGCGTGGAGTCTCTCCTGAACGACGCTGTCCGCATGCAGACGCAGTGTCGCGAACGCAGCGACCAGCTCTCATTGGCTGCCGCCCAGCTGAGGGAGGAGTCAGCCGCCTTAAAGGAGCAGTGTGAAGCTTCTCAGGTAAAAATGAATATAATTAAAATAAAAAAATTAATATAAAAAATTTATATAAAAAAATACAAATAAACATAAAAAATACAAATAAATATAAAAAATACAAATAAGTAAAAAAATAAAAAAAATATGAAAATAAATATAAAATTTAAAAATAAATATAAAAAGTACAAATAAATATATAAAATATAAATAAATACAAATAAATATAAAAAATACAAGTAAATATAAAAATACAAATAAAAAAAAAATAAAAAAAATTTGGGCCATTTTGTTTTTCCTGTGTGAATATGCGTGTCTGTGCTTGTGTGTGCTCTTCTTCTCTGTGTTGTGTTTGTGCTTGTGTGTGCTCTTCTTCTCTGTGTTGTGTTTGTGCTTGTGTATGGTCATGGATGTACAACCGTGTGTGGCTTCGTACCGCCGGTTTGTCTGTTTTTTTAATCGCGTGTGTGTGTGTGTGTGTGTGTGTGTGTGTGTGTGTGTGTGTGTGTGTGTGTGTGTGTGTGTGTGTGTGTGTGTGTGTGTGTGTGTGTGTGTGTGTGTGTGTGTGTGTGTGTGTGTGTGTGTGTGTGTGTGTGTGTGTGTGTGTGTGTGTGTGTGTGTGTTCCAGTTGGACATGGCCCGTATGCGGAGACAGCTGGAGGAGTTGGTGGATACCCAGGCAGCCATGGAGGCCAGGGAGAGGACCACCAGGAAACTAAGCAGGACTCTCTGAGAGATGGAGAGAGAGATAAAGAGGGAGAGAGAGAGGAGGGGAGTGAGGGGCAGAGAGAGTGGCAGAGGGAGAAGGGGGAGAGAGGGAGGTAGAGCTAGAGAGACTGGGGGAGAGAGAAGAAGTGATAGTGAGGGAGTAGGGGAAGAGAGGGAGGTAGAGGAGAAGACAGAGGGGTAGAAGTAGTGAGGGAGTAGGGGGGGAGCTGAGAGAAGTAGAAGTAGAAAGGGAGTAGGGGAAGAGAGGGAGGTAGAGGAGAAGACAGAGGGGTAGAGGAGTGAGGGAGAAGGGAGGGGGGGGTGATTGATGTATAGGTACAGAGGGAGGGGAGAGAGAGGTAGAGGGGTGGCAGAGAAGGAGAGAATTGAAGTTATGTGAAGGACTGATAAGAAAAGAACAGATAAAAGGAACGGATAAGATCATCTCTCGTGCCACAGAACTGCAAAGAGAGAAAAGAGAGTTTAGGAAATCCCTCATGACCTGTCAATCAAAAGCCAGCAAGCACGGGAGTAAACGAAAAAAAAAAACAATCTTTGTTTTTGCGTTGCCGTCGACAACACACTCGTTGAGTTGTGGGGTCGGTCGTCTTCAGGGGGGGGTCGTATAGTCCATATCGCCATGGAAACCAGACCGTCTGGCCATCTCGCTCTTTCCAGTTCTGTGAGTGACATCAGATGAGTGACATCAGCGCTTTGTTTGCAGGGGTCCATTAAATGTCAGCCATCTTACTGGGGTAAACCTTCCTAAGAATGTGGGTTTCTGTATGTTGTTTTGACAGGAAAATAATAATATAAAATGTATTCATAGTGTAAGTAAATAATAAATCAAATTGTGTCAATTATTGTCCTTAAAGATTGGTTGGTTGGTTATGCTCAAAATATCTGCAAAATATAAGAACAATTTATCACTCGTTATAAGTTTTGAACAGTTATATAATCTTGTCCCAAGGAAACCGTTAGCTACCGTTGTGGAGCAAAACATCTTTTATAGTTCAGTTTTTACTTTTTTAGGCATTTTCAAACTCTATGATCAGTGTTACTCAACGCTTTTATTTTGAAAAGACCAACATTTGAACAAGTGCTCACTGTAGAATCTAATGAATGCTAGCTTCATTTTATAAAAATCATGTTGACAGGATAACACACACACACACACACACACAGTTGTTCGTACCGATTACTATAGTAGAGACTAAAACACTTTAGGTCTACACGGTTTAAACATCACCACCCCCCGATCCCCCCCTTCCCAAAAAAAAATCTGACAGGATTTTCTTACAGATAAAAAACAACATTATTTATTGGTCCATCAGTAGTCACACATTCTGAACATTACTTTTTTTGCAGATTTATGAACACAACATACCATATGATAGACTGAAGTTGGCGATAGTGGAAGATCTGACTTGGAATCAGTTTTAAACTGGCAGATCATGGTGAATTGAATGGCCCCTAGGAGTTGTTCACTGGTCCTAGATCAGTGACTACACCGAGATGTCCAAGTGAGAAAGGCACTGGTTTCACTTCACAAGAAAACAACTGCAGACTGTCAGAGACTCAATAATGAATATTATTACAGCAAAAACAATAACTGCATGAACGAAAAGAGATACGATGAAAAAAAAATCTGAGTTTGCAATAGAGTGGCGTTCTATTCAATTTACTGCCTACAAAGAAAAACAAGGATAAGTATAAGGATAAGGATAAGTATGCAGTGTAAGGAGCAAGGCCGCAAGGATGCAAAACAAGGGACTATGCACCAAGGAG
>JAPMUY010003096.1:172500-180000 GCA_026901105.3 Galaxias olidus | reverse complement strand
CGGAATCCTAATTGGACACGAGGGGCCCAATAGGTCACGTGTTAAAATACGGGTATTAGCTCGTTTAGGCGGTTCCACATAGCGCGTGGTTCCTCCACTAGCTCTTTCGAACACGTTCTTTCTTTCTTTCTTTCTTTCTTTCTTTCTCACACACACACACACACACACACACACACACTCATCTGCTTCTTACTTCCTGGTCACATGTGCAACCCTGTGGTGTTTGAATAAAAAAAATATGTATACTTTATCGTGATTCTATTGAAAGAGGCCGTAAAATAAACAGTATACCCGTGCAGCCTGTGTTTACGGAAGCCCTGGCCGTGTGTTTAAAACCAACCTTTACTTTCCTGGCTCACGCATTCCTTGCACAGTCATATGACAAAGTTAAGATATTTTCAGAAGCGTTTTCTCAACATTCTTTGTAGCCAGTTTGAGAATAATTTTGAATATTTTACAAATAGCACAATATATGCAATTTTCGACTCTTGGTGATATTTTGCACTTTAAAGTTATACGTTGTTTGGACACGAGAACCCTGGGTTAAGCCGAAAGTGAGAGAATGACACTTGCACGCGCCTCCTCTCTCTTCCTTGTTGCCAAATCCTGTTCAAAAATCAAGCGATGATACATTATTTTTGCGTATTGCCTAATGTGCGAAAGTAAACAAAGATGTCAAACTAAGTTTTAAAAAAAATGAAATCGATTCTGAACGACATACGAAGCTGATTTACGAGAAGAACAGCAAACTGTAAGAGAACAGGCAAAACAACTCTACTACCGTAAACCCGGAACAAACAAAACAAAAACGAAATAATTAAAACATCTTTAAATACCTGTGAAATTGTGACTGAAGCCGCTGTAACGATCCCGCAAACGAAACAGCTCGCGTATAACCCCAGCTCCACAACAAGTAACCACGGCACCGCCATCATACCCACGAAGCTCTCTTTCCCCGTAGGCTGCACGTTGCGTGTGACTGATAGATGGGCTAAACCTGACTCATGAGGGCGCGCCTACTTTCCCATAAGGTATATAGGCTACTGTATGCGCGCTAGGGGAACCGCATCCGACTCGCATTCGAATCAGGGAAAACCAACGTGAAATCAATGTTTTAAAGTGATTTTTTCCGCTGATCGTATCGGGTCAGGAAACGTGAACGATGACCTCGACAGATACAAAGTTGTGAGACATTTGGAGCGCAGTGGGCGTGATCGTCGCACATGCGTAAAGCTCTTTGGGAGGTTAGACACTGGACAATATGTCACCAACGGTCGCATCGTCCTGGACGCATCTTCTTTTGGAGAACACGAACAGACCTCACCATTTCTTTTAAATTTAATCTAGGCAAACACTTTGTAGAAGTGTTTAGATTAAAGAACTTGCCATTTCAATGCCTAATTTGCTGTGTTACAAATTGCAATTTCTCTTTTTTGTGTGTGCAGCTTTCACTTCTAGTCTGAGTACTAAATTCATTTTGACTTCAAATTTTAAATTGTAAGTTTGAATTGAAAATTTATTTGGATAGTTATGAGAACAACGCCATTTCATAATCAACTGCCAAGATTATCATCTTAAACCTTCTACCAAAGCTGCTGCACGAATATACTCCCCAGCATAGCGCAGTCAATATCAATATGGTGTAAGTATCAAACCTATACTACCCGTTTTTTTTATATTTCATATTCAAAACATAGTAATGCTAGATCTGGTTTATGCACCCAGCCACTAGTAAATACCTTGTACTCCCAGAGATGTAGTAATACATTTTTTATTGCTGTCTAAATTCCTATGATAAAAATGGCTTGAAAATATGAACAATTGCAACAAACAACATATTATTAATATATATTATGATTTATATATGATTATATTATTCATATTATTTATCCATTGAGGTAAAACAAAGTTCAACTTCCGGAGGTCGGGGTGGGGGGTTCAGTCCCCGTGGTGGAGCCTCATGAGGTTGAAATTAGTCGCGGGTCGAGCCGTTTGTAAAACCTACGAGAGCCGCATCGCTGACGACCCCGTTTCTTATTCAAACCGTCTATCCAGCGCTGTGTGAGAGTGTGTGTGTGAGAGTGTGTGTGTGTGTGTGTGTGTGTGAGAGTGTGTGTTAGTGAGCGAGGGAAAGATGGGAGAGAGATAGACAGAGAGAGAGAGAGAGGTTTGGTTAGTGAGATTAGACTATGAATGAGAGTGAGTGACAAATTGTATGTGTGTGTGCGTGTGTGTGTGTGTGTGTGTGTGTGTGTGTGTGTGTGTGTGTGTGTGTGAACCCCTTTTAACCACAAAAAAAACTAACTATTTCTACATACTTTGTTTTCACTTTGAGGATTGTGCTGGCATCTGTCCAGTAGAGGGCGCTGCGGGACCTTGGTGGTGACGAGGCGTCTGACAGATCGTTCGGTTGCACGGGCAAGTTCAATCTTGTGATTTGGCAAGATTTGGCAGTTTGTGTCAGTAGAAGGATGACAGAGACTACCTGAACTGGATCTAAGAAGCTAAGATCCACAAAGCTCCTGTACTCGGGAAACCTCAAAGCTTAAATAATAATAATAATAATAATAGTAGTAGTAGTAGTAATATTATTATTATTATTATTATTATTATTATTATTATTATTATTATTATTATTATTATTATTATTATTCATAATAATAATAATAATAATAATAGTAGTAGTAGTAGTAGTAGTAATATTATTATTATTATTATTATTATTATTATTATTATTATTCATAATAATAATAATAATAATAATAATAATAATAATTATTATTATTATTATTAATTAATCATAATCATAATAATAGCCCTGTGATACACTGGCGACCTGTCCAGGTGTACCCCGCCTCTCGCCCTGTGTCGGCTGGGATAGGCTCCAGCCCCCGCGACCCTGCATAGGATAAGTGGTATAGCTAATGGATGGATAGATAATAATAACAATAATAATAATAACAATAATAATAATAACAGTAATAATAATACTAATAATAGTAATAATAATAATAATAATAATCATAATCATAATAATAGTAATAATAATACAAATAATAGTAATAATAATAGTAAAAGTAATAATAGTAATCATAATACTAATACTACTACTACTACTAATAATAATAAAAATAATAATAGTAGTAATAATAATAATAATAGTAATAATAATAATAATAATAATAATAATAGTAGTAATAATAATAATAATAATAGTAATAATAATAATAATAATAATAATAATAGTAAAAATATTAATAATAATACTAATAACACTAACGGTAGTAGTAATAATAATAATAACAATAATAGTAGTAATAATTATTATAATAATAATAACAGTAGTCATAATAATAATAATAACAATAATAGTAACAATAATAATAATAATAATAATAATAACAATAATAGTAACAATAATAATAATAATAATAATAATAATAATAATAATAATAATAATAATAATCAATAAAAGTAAAAAAATCTAATAAATAAATAAAAATGAAATAATTGATTGTAGGCCCTGTTCGCGCTTTCCTTATAGGACTTGCGCTTTACAAATTGGTTGCCAATTAAGTACACACAGAGACACCATGAACGGACAGACAGCTGTCACTCAATCACACAAGTCAGTCTGGGTGATATAACGGCAGCCAATTTGCACCAGACTTGCTCCCCCAATATATTGCATTAGACACACACCAACTCCAGTTCTATTGGTAATTCCTTGGTGAGGTATTACACACACACCGACTCCAGTTCTATTGGTAATGCCTTGGTGAGGTATTACACACACACCGACTCCAGTTCTATTAGTAATGCCTTGGTAAGGTATTACACACACACCGACTCCAGTTCTATTAGTAATGCCTTGGTAAGGTATTACACACACACCGACTCCAGTTCTATTGGTAATTCCTTGGTCAGGTATTACACACACACCGACTCCAGTTCTATTAGTAATGCCTTGGTAAGGTATTACACACACACCGACTCCAGTTCTATTGGTAATTCCTTGGTCAGGTATTACACACACACCGACTCCAGTTCTATTGGTAATGCCTTGGTGAGGTATTACACACTCAGATATTACACAGTATTAACTCGAACATGTTTTTGGATAAAAACAAGGGTGCACGAAAACACCCGCGCCTGCACGCCCGCCCACCCATCCACCCACGCACCCACGCACCCACCCGCACACACACACACACACACACACACACACACACACACACACAATTGTGTGACACCTCTGCATTCAGTTCTCCATGGAAGTTTTGGTTTGTTTCAGATCTGGTTTCAGCATCTGTACGGTTTCTAGTATTTCCACTCAAGGTTCAATTCTCTCTCTCCTTCTCTCTCTCCCTCCCTCCATCCCTCTCAATCACTGTCCAATCCCAGTCCTCTACCATCCTGGGGTGGGGTTGGTGTTGTAGTTTGTTTTTACATGCTGGTTGATTCATGACTGGTCACGGGTACCTCCGCGACCCGACCCCGGACAAAGCGGATGAAGATGAAGATGATGATGATGATGATGATTGATGACTGGTTGCGTTTTAGCACGTCACATTGAAATAGTCAAAGTTTACTTCTGATTGGTTGGTCTGGCTATAGAGCATGTTGCAATCATTTCACTTAGTCACTACATCACTCAATTAACCCTTTGTTGCCCCCTCACCATCAGTGGTTGCCCCGTCAGACAATGTGGTGTAGAACTGGCCCTGCATGCACACACACACACACACACACACACACACACACACACACACACACACACACACACTAGGTAGTGTAAAACTGGCCCTGCATGCGTGTATTAAAGAAAGAGGGTTAAGGAAGACAAGACAGTGTCACCACTGAGTCACACACACACACACGCACACGCACACGCACGCGCACGCGCGCACACACTCGCACTCGCACACGCACACGCACACGCACACGCACACGCACACGCACACACTCACACTCACACTCACACACACACACACTCACACACTAGGTTTTTACAATCACCAACAAGCATTGACCTTTACTTTACATACTTTTTCAAAACTCTTAACACAGCAACACACCTACATCACACAATTTGCCAAATAATAGATTTTCGTCTCAAAACCACATTTTGGTAATTAAATACAGACTCTACATTTCAAAATGCAAAGTAACTTTGTCTACATACACTAACTCTGTCAGAACACCACAAACCAGACTCAAAATCAAATACTTTTGTCAAACACCAGGACATGTTTTCTATCCA
Source organism: Galaxias olidus (assembly GCA_026901105.3). NCBI lineage: Eukaryota > Metazoa > Chordata > Actinopteri > Galaxiiformes > Galaxiidae > Galaxias > Galaxias olidus. The sequence goes on along the minus strand of JAPMUY010003096.1, from coordinate 174,737 downwards.
AGAGAACCATATAGTCAATCATAACACGACTTTCAAAACACTAACATTTGATGGCATTTCAAAAACGTCATTATTTTTCATGTTTCCGTTCTACTGTATACAGTAGACAGAATAAATTTCAAAGTTTTTTATAATTCAGTTTCCTTTTACTGTGAACCACTTCACTGGCACATTTTCCACACATACTATCTAACAGTGAATGAGTCATCTTTACTTTACAGAATGTCAGCCTACAGTAAAAATGTCGTAAGTGACAGATTTGCTACTGTAAAAACATCATTAGCAACATGAAATTGCTGCCAGTGAGCAACAAAAAGGTTCTTAGAGGAACAAAAATACACACACATGTACAATCCACACATGTACAATCCACACATGTATTTGCATTCAGACTGGTGGCCTACAGTCACTGTGAGACAAAGCAACAGGAATGATAGAAGAAGTGTGAAATGCATTACTAATCTGCAACCTAGTTCGATGAACACTCTGGATAACGGAAGCCCCGGTTGACTGTCTGATATTAAGGTAGGCTGGACTCTCTCAGTGATGTTACAGTAGGCTGGACTCTCTCAGTGATGTTACAGTAGACTGGACTCTCTCAGTGATGTTACAGTAGGCTGGACTCTCTCAGTGATGTTACAGTAGGCTGGACTCTCTCAGGCTGGACTCTCTCTCTCAGTGATGTTACAGTAGGTTGGACTCTCTCAGTGATGTTACAGTAGGCTGGACTCTCTCACTAGCCTCTCTCAGTGATGTTACAGTAGGCTAGCCTCTCTCAGTGATGTTACAGTAGGCTGGACTCTCTCAGTGATGTTACAGTAGGCTGGACTCTCTCAGTGATGTTACAGTAGGCTAGCCTCTCTCAGTGATATTACAGTAGGCTGGACTCTCTCAGTCTCTCAGTGATGTTACAGTAGGCTGGACTCTCTCAGTGATGTTACAGTAGACTGGACTCTTTCACTAGCCTCTCTCAGTGATATTACAGTAGGCTGGACTCTTTCACTAGCCTCTCTCAGTGATATTACAGTAGACTGGACTCTCTCAGTGATGTTACAGTAGGCTGGACTCTCTCAGTGATGTTACAGTAGGCTGGACTCTCTCAGTAGTTACAGTAGGCTGGACTCTCTGTGATGTTACAGTAGGCTGGACTCTCTCAGTGATGTTACAGTAGGCTGGACTCTTTCTCAGTGATGTTACAGTAGGCTGGACTCTCTCCTCTCTCAGTGATGTTACAGTAGGCTGGACTCTCTCAGTGATGTTACAGTAGGCTGGACTCTCTCAGTGATGTTACAGTAGGCTGGACCCTTTCACTAGACTCTCTCAGTGATGTTACAGTAGGTTGGACTCTCTCAGTGATGTTACAGTAGGCTGGACTCTCTCAGTGATGTTACAGTAGGCTGGACTCTCTCAGTGATGTTACAGTAGGCTAGCCTCTCTCAGTGATGTTACAGTAGGCTGGACCCTTTCACTAGCCTCTCTCAGTGATGTTACAGTAGGCTGGACTCTTTCACTAGCCTCTCTCAGTGATGTTACAGTAGGCTGGACTCTCTCAGTGATGTTCCTCTCTCAGTGATGTTACAGTAGGCTGGACTCTCTCAGTGATGTTACAGTAGGCTGGACTCTTTCACTAGCCTCTCTCAGTGATGTTACAGTAGGCTGGACTCTTTCACTAGCCTCTCTCAGTGATGTTACAGTAGGCTGGACTCTCTCAGTGATGTTACAGTAGGCTGGACTCTCTCAGTGATGTTACAGTAGGCTGAACTCTTTCACTAGCCTCTCTCAGTGATGTTACAGTAGGCTGGACTCTTTCACTAGCCTCTCTCAGTGATGTTACAGTAGGCTGGACTCTTTCACTAGCCTCTCTCAGTGATGTTACAGTAGGCTGGACTTTTTCACTAGCCTCTCTCAGTGATGTTACAGTAGGCTGGACTCTTTCACTAGCCTCTCTCAGTGATATACCATGGTTTACTGTATTACATGGTCTATGATGGTGGCTCTTACAGTATTACATCAGGGACAACAGCTCTTACAATCCATTGCCACCACCACACATTCTAACGCCTGGTCCAGCTACTCCTTTCCTTGGTCCTCTCCCTCATCCCACCAGTCCTCTCCTTTGTCCAGACATAATTTTTCCATCACCTCTCCTTTGTGTTGTTCTGTATCCACATTGAACAAAAATATATCCAAAAAGTCCCCTTTTTCCCGAGTACGTCCATGTCATTGAAATACATTTA
>JAPMUY010003096.1:152500-165000 GCA_026901105.3 Galaxias olidus | reverse complement strand
AGAGTGAGGAAGAGAGAGAGGGGTAGGGAGAGAGAGAGGGGTCGGGGGGACTTTATAGTTTTGGTTTATCTGTATTTTGTTTTGTGAAGCTATGCGTCTTGCATAGAGACACAGAGAGATGCGCGTGGTTACACACATAACGCGCGTGGTTCAACAATTATACGTCATTTGCATGTCTGTTAACTTTCATTTTCACTTCTGCTGTAACTAATGTTTTCTCCGTCAGTTTCTCTGTCACACACACACACACACACACACACACTGATCAGCTTCTTACTGCCTGGTAAGACAGGTTTACACATACTTTATCGTGATTCTATTGAAACATGCTGTGAAATAAACAGTACACCCGTCTAGCCTGTTTTTACGGAAGCCGTTTAAAAGCCATTCAACTATATTTGCTCGCGCATATCAAATGACAATGTTAAGATAATTTCAGATTCAGTTCAGATTCAGTTTTGAATATTGATATGCCATATGTTGTAATATATCTCACAAAATATGGTGTTTTGGACTCTTAGAACAGTGACATATAATTGCACAAGTGGTTTGTTGAGACATGCGAACTCCTGCTGGCGAGATACGCAGAAAGTGTGAAAGTGACAAAGGAGCTATCGTCCTTGTTGCCAAAGGCTGCTACAAAAAGCAAACGATAATAAATTGTCATGTGCGAAAGTAAATTCGTGAAGTTATTTAAAAAAAATGATTCGATTCTGAACGGCACACGACTTCATGGAGGAAGCGCAAACTCCACGAGAACACCCGAAAACTATTACACGACACAGGAAGAAAAAACCTAAACAAACACAACATCCTATTAACTATAAACTATTACACGACACAGGAAGAAAAAACAGAACTGAACAAACACAACATCGTTCCCTACCTCTGAACCTTTGACTAATGCCGCTGTAAGGATCCCGCAAACAGAAGAGCTCGCGTATAAACCCAGCTCCACCGCAAGTAAGCATGCCCCCGCCATCATATACCCACGAGCTCTCTGTCCACGGAGGCGGCAAGGCTGTACCAGACCAGACAGGGAGGACGCCTCCTTTCCCTCAGACAGAATACGTTACAGTTTTTTTCTGATTGTTTACACGCTCAGACCTCAAAACCTTTAACGTTTGTAACCATATGCTTAAACAGAAGGCACCAAAACTACAAACACCGTCCATTCTTTGCACTTTGTCTGCAATTCTGCAACACACACATTGCAAAACACTACACACTGTTTCATGCATTAGACACTGTAGCAGCCAATAACGTAATAACTGCCAATAACGTAATAATTTCCCCATTCTTAATGCAACAAAAGCCGATAGTGTAATAACTTACCTTTAATGTAATAAAATGTGTGAACCAATAACGTAAAACGTTTTTCCCACAACGTTATAAGTTATACATTATTGACCGATTATTACATTATTGGCTTGCCATAAAAATAACTGGAAAAATGTAATAATTGGAGCCGATAATGTAACATACTTAAATCACAATGTTTAAGTTCAATTTATTATGAAGTGTCAGACTTCCATAACACTTATCCTACCGTAGCTTCTTTCAAATAACTTTCTCAAAAACCCGACCAATCCTGACCCTTGAATCTTAGTCCTAACTCTGATATAACACATTTCTCTCTCTCTCTCTCTCTCTCTCTCTCTCTCTCTCTCTCTCTCTCTCTCTCTCTCTCTCTCTCTCTCTCTCTCCTTCTCTCTTAAATTTTCAGCAATATTTGGTAATGGGTTAACTTGTATGTAAAGAATATTTAAGCATTTTAAAAACGTGTTAATTGATTGTATATTGTGTGAAAGCTACACGGATTGTGCTAATGGTATAGTCCTCAAAGGTGGATGTGGTGCTTATTGTGTTTAGAGTTTTGAAAATGTGACTACAGATTGGACAAAAGTATGTATATTGCCTTACAGAAGCCGTGATCTGGCTGCAGTCTGTTTGAACAGAGAATCCCCTCTCAGCATAAACAAAGACATCTTTGTTTCAAAGCAACCAAAGTGTTTTCTCTCTCACACAACAATGTCCCATGACTATTTTATTCATCAGCTTTTTATGTTTTTTGCCGGAAAGGAATCACTGTCGTGCGCGCACACGTAGGAGTTTACGTAAGACCGTGCGCCCGCTGCCCCCGTTCACGCCCTATAACACGGTGTACTCCGAACTTTGACCCCTCTGCAAGAGCGCCAGGACGCCAATGATCATCCAGAGGAAGAAGTTCACCCACACTGCTGTCTAACAGGGGAGAGAGAGAGAGAGAGAGAGAGAGAGAGAGAGAGAGAGAGAGAGAAAGAGAGAGACAGAGACAGAGAGATACAGACAGAGAGATACAGAGAGAGAGAGAGAAAGTGGGAAGAGTTATCAAGTAGTACGATGCATGCTGGACGAGAAGGTTTGTGTGCGTGCGTGTGTGTGTGTGTGTGTGCTAACCTCTGCGTCGTGGAGCCCGGAGTAAAAAGTAGCTCCATTGAAAGGACTGGCCCAGACTTTAGACTGAGCTTCATCACACCTGGAGAGAGAGAGAGAGAGAGAGAGAGATAGATAGATAGATAGAGAGAGAGAGAGAGAGAGAGAGAGAGAGAGAGAGAGAGAGATAGATAGAGAGTGAGAGAGAGAGAGAGAGAGAGAGAGAGAGAGAGAGAATCTGAATTTAAGTTAGGTGTTATCACATGTAGCCCCAAAGACAAAACACGTCAACGATAGCAAACCCCTGGACTAACATACAAACTCAAGAAAAAACAAACAAACTACACAACAGAGTAAATAAATTAATAACCAACCACCACACACACCTTCATACACACACACACACCCTCATACACACAGAGACGCTCACGCACTCCCTCAAACATCATGAATTTATCAACAGTACCCCATCTTAGAGCAAAAGACATTCCCAATCCCCCAGATACTTACAAACATGCCTACATCCCCCATCAAATCAACATGTAATAAACATGCTCCACCCTGAGGCGGGCAGCCAATAGCCCCTTTGTCATAGCTACCGGATCTACGGACCCCTGCCCCCTAATACGGTTTTTATGAGTTTTCCATATCGCTAATTTAGCAACTGCACAAATTAAATGAGAGAGAGAGGGGGGAGGGGGGGGGGGGGGGGGGGCAGGGAAGTATAGGGATGGAGGGAGGGATGTTGGGTTGTGTGTGTGTGTTACCTGGTGATGTTGGGTCCAGTCTGTATGTGTGTGTGTGTGTGTGTGTGTGTGTGTGTGTGTGTGTGTGTGTGTGTGTGTGTGTGTGTGTGTGTTACCTGGTGATGTTCGGTATATGTGTGTGTGTGTGTGTGTGTGTGTGTGTGTGTGTGTGTGTGTGTGTGTTACCTGGTGACGTTGTGTACAGTGTGTGTGTGTGTGTGTGTGTGTGTGTGTGTGTGTGTGTGTGTGTGTGTGTGTGTCTGTGTGTTACCTGGTGACGTTGGGTACAGTGTGTGTGTGTGTGTGTGTGTGTGTGTGTGTGTGTGTGTGTGTTACCTGGTGATGTTGGGTACAGTGTGTGTGATGGAGTCACAGAGCTTGTCTCGTCCGATCTTCAACACACACCCCGTCACCAGGAGGAAGAAGAGGAAGATTCCACACACCACAGGGAGGAAAATACACACATGCTCCCTGTAGAGAAAACACACACACACACACACACACACACACACACACACACGCGCGCGCACACACACACACACACACACACACACACACACACACACACACACACACACACACACACACACACACACACACACACACACACAGTAAACACATTTTACACACACAGAGTCCGGTTCATCTACACGGTCTTCCTGTGCAGACAATACACACATTACACACTTTAAACAAACACTACACAGACACACAAATCCTAACAGCGCCAAGCGCCTTCTCAGTGCATCAAATCACTGATTGGTTGAGGAGGGTAGGAAGCAAGTATATTCGGTAATGTTTTGGCTGTATCCAGGACAGATGAAAATGCAGATGACACAATTAAATGGAGCACATAGGCTCGATAGCCTTCGGATCATATTAGGTGGTTTTCTGCTTAGCATGTTCATAGGCTAGCTGTATGTTACAACTGTTCTGTATTGTTTGATAAACTGTATGTGAATGTTTTGTACAGCGATAAGCTCTGCTTGTTTTAAACGTGCTCTATCAATAAACTTAATTTGATTTGATTTAGGAAAATATGAAAAGCAGTGAGCAACCTTCATCTCGTTTATACTTTATACTTACTTTGTTCGCACACACACACACACACACACACACACACACACACACACACACACACACACACTAACCCCTTGAGGCCGCAGTCTGTACAGCAGCAGCAGAACAGCCAGAAGAGCAGCAGGCAGGAGGAAACCACGCCAACCACGGTGGACACAGTGGAGATGAAGAAACAGAGGGAGGAGGGGCTGGAGACCTGGGCCACAATGGAGCCTCCGGTCACGTTGTATTCCACGGTGCCATAGAGCATACACAGACCCCCCAGGTTACCCTGAGAGAGAGGGGGAGAGGGGGAGAGAGAGAGAGAGCGAACGAGAGGGAGGGAGGGAGGGGGAGAGGGAGAGAGACAGAGAAGGGGAGAGATAGGAGAGTGAGGAAGAGAGAGAGGGGGAGGGAGAGAGAGAGGGGTCGGGGGGACTTTATAGTTTTGGTTTATCTGTAATCTGTTTTGTGAAGCTATGCGTCTTGCATAGAGACACAGAGAGATGCGCGTGGTTACACACATAACGCGCGTGGTTCAACAATAATACGTCATTTGCATGTCTGTTAACTTTCATTTTCAATTCTGCAGTAACTTTCGTTTTCTCCGTCAGTTTCTCTGTCACACACACACACACACACACACACACACACACACACACACACACACACACACACACACACACACACACACACACTGATCAGCTTCTTACTGCCTGGTAAGACAGTTTTACACATACTTTATCGTGATTCTATTGAAACATGCTGTGAAATAAACAGTATACCCGTCTAGCCTGTTTTTACAGAAGCCGTTTAAAAACCATACAACTATATTTGCTCGCGCATATCAAATGACAATGTTAAGATAATTTCAGATTCAGTTCAGATTCAGTTTTGAATATTGATATGCCATATGTTGTAATATATCTCACAAAATATGGTGTTTTGGACTCTTAGAACAGTGACATATAATTGCACATGTGGTTTGTTGAGACATGCGAACTCCTGCTGGCGAGATGCGCAGAAAGTGTGAAAATGACAAAGGAGCTATCGTCCTTATTGCCAAAGGCTGCTACAAAAAGCAAACGAAAATAAATTGTCATGTGCGAAAGTAAATTCGTAAAGTTATTTTAAAAAATGATTCGATTCTGAACGGCACACGACTTCATGGAGGAAGCGCAAACTCCACGAGCACAGCCGAAAACTATTACACGACACAGGAAGAAAAAACCTAAACAAACACAACATCCTTCCCTACCTGTGAGCCTTTGACTGATGACGCTGTAAGGATCCCGCAAACAGAAGAGCTCGCGTATAACCCCAGCTCCACCGCAAGTAAGCATGCCCCCGCCATCATATACCCACGAGCTCTCTGTCCACGGAGGCTGCAAGGCTGTACCAGACCAGACAGGGAGGACGCCTCCTTTCCCTCAGACAGAATACGTTACAGTTTTTTTCTGATTGTTTACACACTAAAAATTAACGCTCAGACCTCAAAACCTTTAACTTTTGTAACCATATGCCTTAAACAGAAGGCACCAAAACTACAAACACCGTCCATTCTTTGTCTGCAATTCTGCAACACACACATTGCAAAACACTACACAGTTTCATGCATTAGACACTTCATGAGTGTTCAAGAATGGAAACTCTTCTGTTCCAAGCAAAAAGCAGACCTGCGATTGGCAGGACACAGCCAGACACATGAAAACACTTATACAGTGACTGAACACCTGTCTGAGTCTTAGTGAGTTGTTGTTGCTGTCAGTCTGTTTTACTATTTCTGTCTAATTGTTTATTTTTGTCATGTTATCTATGTTGATGCTGTGAAGCGACTTTGGGTGTTAGAAAAGCACTGTATAAATAAAAATAAAAATAATAATTATTATTAGTGCCACAAAGTGACCTCAGGTAAGCTCCCCTCTTGTGAGAGCTTTAAACACATGGAGGCACTGAGAGCACGATGAAGAGGAAGAGGAAGACATAGAGGAGTGGAAGAAGGACGAGCACGGGAACAAAGACAACAGAGCATTTATTTATGCTCACTCAGTGTGAAACCTGGGCTTGTTTAGATGAACACAAAGCTGATATCCTGGCAGGAACTGAAGAAAGGCACGCACAAAGCTCTCAGAGAGAGTGTCTCAGTCTCTCTCTGGTTTCAGTTTTGATAGCAGTCATGCTTGGAAAGCTCAGCTCACATCGATATGTTGTGGAAAAAGCTCAGCTCACATCGATATGTTGTGGAAAATGGGAGCAATGTCGAAATAGCTCTGTTTGCCAGAATGGGGCAATCCTTGGCAGCAGTCAACCAAAAACCGTCCACAGATTGATCAGCCAAGCTTAGCTTTAAGCCATGGTCTTGTCTTAGTTCAGTTAGTTCCTCCTGCTCCTGCAAAGTCATGTCCGTTCCGAAAACTGCTGCTGAGTTATATGGATCCCTAACCTAGTCAAGGCATTCGGTGGAGGTTGAGGGGAAATAAAATGACAACTTATCCCCAAGAGTTTTCAAATGTTTACCTATTATCTCACACAGTGCAGCAGGGTTGACATCTCCTTGCCATTTCTGAGTGAGTGGGAACATGGTAAGGAGGCACACCTTTGAACAGAATCCATTTATTTCATCTGTGCTTGTGAGCAGGTTTTCATGTCGGCCTTGCATTCGTGTGTTCAGTTCATTAAGATGCTGAAATATACCTGCCATGTATACTGTTAGGACACCAGTGTTCAGTGTCAGTATTGTTTGTATTGTGTATAAGTGTTACCAGTGTTCAGTGTCAGTATTGTTTGTATTGTGTATAAGTGTTACCAGTGTTAAGTGTCAGTATTGTTTGTATTGTGTATAAGTGTTACCAGTGTTAAGTGTCAGTATTGTTTGTATTGTGTATAAGTGTTACCAGTGTTAAGTGTCAGTATTGTTTGTATTGTGTACATGTGTTACCAGTGTTAAGTGTCAGTATTGTTTGTATTGTGTACATGTGTTACCAGTGTTAAGTGTCAGTATTGTTTGTATTGTGTATAAGTGTTACCAGTGTTCAGTGTCAGTATTGTTTGTATTGTGTACATGTGTTACCAGTGTTCAGTGTCAGTATTGTTTGCATTGTGTATATGTGTTACCTGTGTTCAGTGTCAGTATTGTTTACATTGTGTATATGTGTTACCAGTGTTCAGTGTCAGTATTGTTTGTATTGTGTATAAGTGTTACCAGTGTTCAGTGTCAGTATTGTTTGTATTGTGTATAAGTGTTACCAGTGTTAAGTGTCAGTATTGTTTGCATTGTGTACATGTGTTACCTGTGTTCAGTGTCAGTATTGTTTGCATTGTGTATATGTGTTACCAGTGTTCAGTGTCAGTATTGTTTGTATTGTGTATAAGTGTTACCAGTGTTCAGTGTCAGTATTGTTTGTATTGTGTTCAGAATGTTACCAGTGTTCAGTGTCAGTATTGTTTGTATTGTGTTCAGTGTGTTACCTGTGTTCAGTGTCAGTATTGTTTGTATTGTGTTCAGTGTGTTACCTGTGTTCAGTGTCAGTATTGTTTGTATTGTGTACATGTGTTACCAGTGTTAAGTGTCAGTATTGTTTGCATTGTGTATATGTGTTACCAGTGTTCAGTGTCAGTATTGTTTGTATTGTGTATATGTGTTACCTGTGTTCAGTGTCAGTATTGTTTGCATTGTGTATATGTGTTACCAGTGTTCAGTGTCAGTATTGTTTGTATTGTGTATATGTGTTACCAGTGTTCAGTGTCAGTATTGTTTGTATTGTGTATATGTGTTACCAGTGTTCAGTGTCAGTATTGTTTGCATTGTGTATAAGTGTTACCAGTGTTCAGTGTCAGTATTGTTTGTATTGTGTATAAGTGTTTCCTGTGTTCAGTGTCAGTATTGTTTGTATTGTGTATATGTGTTACCAGTGTTCAGTGTCGGTATTGTTTGTATTGTGTACATGTGTTACCAGTGTTCAGTGTCAGTATTGTTTGTATTGTGTATAAGTGTTACCTGTGTTCAGTGTCAGTATTGTTTGTATTGTGTACATGTGTTACCTGTGTTCAGGTGTACATGTGTTACCTGTGTTCAGGTGTACATGTGTTACCTGTGTTCAGGTGTACATGTGTTACCTGTGTTCAGGTGTACATGTGTTACCTGTGTTCAGGTGTACATGTGTTACCTTTCTTCAGGTGTACATGTGTTACCTGTGTTCAGGTGTACATGTGTTACCTGTGTTCAGGTGTACATGTGTTACCTGTGTTCAGTGTCTTCCTTTCCCCTCTGTTTTCCCGTTCGCTCCGTCACTCGTTCAGGTGTTCACTGTCCGCGTTCCGTTGTGTCCCTCTCTTCATCACTCATCATCATCATCATCAGTACATTTTCTACTCTGGACTGTGCCTGTGTAATTGTTGCACATCGTTCTGCTTCGCAGTAGAATACTATGCAGTCCTACAAGGTACATGCTCCTCAGTGAACCCCAACAATTAGCATAGTCCTGGGAAGTACATGTAATACAGCTCTGATGTTACAGTACTGTGCACAGTATGACAGTACAGTATGTAAAGAATAACCTACGACATCATATTTTGGGATTTTCAACACAACTGCCAGACGACCTCCTAATAATAATAATAATAATTATTCATTTTATTTAGTTTTTAGTGCTTTTCTAGATACTCAAAGCGCTTTGCACACATTGGTCGCCAATTAATAACACAGAACGAACAACGAATGGACCGACAGCTATCAAACACAACACTCAGTCTGAGTGATACCACGGCAGCCAATTTGCGCCAGACTTGCTCACCCAACATATTACGACAGACTTGCTCACACACATAGGACACACAGACCGACTCCAGGTGAATTGCAGTGACTGGTCAGGGCATTGGTAGGAGGATGCGACATGTTTTATGATGAGGCTGAAAGGCAACGTCTGTCCGCCCAAGAACAGGAACTGGCCATCGTCAATACATATCGTGTTCACCCCATCCCTTACAATCCAAAAGACTAAACATTTTTGATAACAGTAAAATTACAGTATAATGGTTATTATTTTTTGTATCCATTTACAGTAACATTTTGCATTGATTACTGGACTGTAATTCAAATTTTCTTTGCAGGCTTTTACAACAATGGCAAAAATAATACTGTCTAAATAATAAACTGTATATAGATTTGAGGTCTATTTTGGTGTTTATTGAAATGTGAGTTGATGTAGTGTATACTTTAACAGACCTTCACAGAAGGCTGTGTGAGAAAATTAAAAAGGTATATAGTACTAAAGTTTAAAGTTTGTCAATTCAGTAATGACTTTAGACTTTAGACATTTTTGTGTCTGCAAAAAAAAACAGGCTTTTCACAAAACTATGAAGTTTAAGACTTTATCTTCTTTCTTATTTCATCCACAATACACAAAAAGATGAGAAAAATTAGAACAAATTCCAACAATAGAAAAGATCACTTATACGGAAATATCAAATAACGCAAACAGTAACAACACTATACAGCAGCGTTCACTTTAAAACAAACTCAAATATCTAACAGCACATGCAGTAACAACACAGCAGCGTTCACATTAAAACAAACTCAAATATCAAACAGCACATGCAGTAACAACACAGCAGCGTTCACATTAAAACAAACTCAAATATCAAACAGCACATACAGTAACAACACAGCAGCGTTCACATTAAAACAAACTCAAATATCTAACAGCACATACAGTAACAACACAGCAGCGTTCACATTAAAACAAACTCAAATATCTAACAGCACATACAGTAACAACACAGCAGCGTTCACATTAAAACAAACTCAAATATCAAACAGCACATGCAGTAACAGCACAGCAGCGTTCACATTAAAACAAAGCCAAACATCAAACAGCACATACAGTAACAACACAGCAGCGTTCACATTAAAACAAAGCCAAACATCAAACAGCACATACAGTAACAACACAGCAGCACTCACTTTAAAACAAACTCAAATATCTAACAGCACATGCAGTAACAACACAGCAGCGTTCACATTAAAACAAAGTCAAACATCAAACAGCACATACAGTAACAACACAGCAGCGTTCACATTAAAACAAACTCAAAAAAACAGCACATATAACAACACAGCAGCGTTCACATTAAAACAAAGCCAAACATCAAACAGCACATACAGTAACAGCACAGCAGCGTTCACATTAAAACAAACTCAAATATCAAACAGCACATACAGTAACAACACAGCAGCGTTCACATTAAAACAAACTGAAATATCAAACAGCACATAGAGTAACAACACAGCAGCGTTCACATTAAAACAAACACAAATATCCTCCCTCACATAAAGCCCTGTGCATTTAAAATGTCAAGACTACTATTTGAAATGGCATGATGGTTTGTTGAGTTGTTATTGCACAATACTTGCTGTATCCCTTTGGAGTAACTTTCCGAGGTCTCCGTCCCTGTGGCGGTAGCGGAGCAGCCAGTAGAGGAAGACAAAGAAGCTCCAGCCCCGCCTTTGCCCCCCATAGCCCCCCCTGCCCTAGACCCCCCCCCATAGCCCCGCCTTTGCCCCCCATAGCCCCCCACACCACAGACCCCCCCCCATAGCCCCACCTTTGCCCCCATAGCTCCCCCTGCCTTAGACCCCCCCCATAGCCTCACCTTTGCCCCCATAGCTCCCCCCTGCCTTAGACCCCCCCCATAGCCTCACCTTTGCCCCCATAGCTCCCCCCTGCCTTAGACCCCCCCCATAGCCCTGCCTTTGCCCCCCATAGCCCCCCCTTTCTTAGACACCGCCCCGATAGCACCGCCTTTGCCCCCCATAGCCCCGCCTTTGACCCCCATAGCACCGCCTTTGCCCCCCATAGCCCCGCCTTTGACCCCCATAGCCCCGCCCTGCCCTAGACCCCCCCCATAGCCCCGCTCCTGCCTTAGGGGCTGGAGGCGCGGGCCACGACGTTGTATTCCACGGTGCCATAGAGCATACACAGACCTCCCAGGTTACCCTGAGAGAGAGGGGGAGAGGGGGAGGGAGGGGGGAGATGGGGAGGGAGGGGGAGAGACACAAATTAATTACAAACAATGAAACAAACAAATAAACAAACAAACACACACAGAAGTAGAACAACAAGTAACCTCGGCAACGCCATCATACGAATCAGTGAAAATCAACGTGAAATCAACGTTTTAAAGTGATTTACCCGCTGATCCCTAACCCTAACCCTAACCCTAACCCTAACCCTAACATGAACGATGACCTTCAAAGATACAAAGTTAAAAGGGACATTTGGGGCTCAGTGGGCGTGATCCGCTACAGTCACACATGCGTAAACCTCTTTGGGAGGTTTGACACTATGGACAATATGTCCCCAACTGTCCAGGACGAGCCTTCTTTTAGGGGGACACAAACCAAACGTACCATTTCCTTCCAATGAGATCTTGGTAAAACTTTGTAGAAATTGCCAGCACAATGCCAACGACAACTTTGCTGCGTCACTTACTGCAAGTTTATGTTTTTATACAGTGACCTATTTTATCACTATCATTAAAAGGTGGAAAAAATGATCACACACAAAGTCCATAGAAAAAGCTTGTTCTGATTGGTTTCATTTTGTGTTGAAGATTACGACAATCATCTTTAAGATGAAAGAAATTGCAAGCACAATGACAAATTTGCGTCACATATTGCATGCCATTTTTGAAGTTGCCGTATATAAAGGCACTAAAGTAAAAAAAACTGAAACAAATCTACATTTTGACATCTTTGCAAAAATGACAGCGTAGTCGATGGAGAAAGTTTGTGAAAACCCCAATGACATATCTGCTCTCAACCCAAGTCCATTCTAAAATATTGTCTTTTGAAGTGCTCATCTTGGAGTATGGCATTATGGATATTATAACATCCTGTCCTGTGTATTTTGAAGTGCTCATCTTGGAGTATGGCATTATGGATATTATAACATCCTGTCCTGTGTATTTTGAAGTGCTCATCTTGGAGTATGGCATAATGGATATTATAACATCCTATCAAAGGTGCCATCAGCAGAGTAAAAGTAGTATTGCCAAACTTTCTCGCCAAACACAATGTGGTGTATGCATTAGATAAAGATCTCATAAAGCTACCAGTTTTGTACAGTGGGGATATTATACGTTTTAATGTGAAATATTTGAACCAACAATGTAATTATGGATAATATCACTGGATGTAAGTTTCCCACAGATATTCCTTCCAATGGTTGATGAACCCAAAACCCTACAGGTGTCAGGGCTAGTAGGCTATACTAGGCTCAA
>JAPMUY010003096.1:145000-147500 GCA_026901105.3 Galaxias olidus | reverse complement strand
ATGTCTTGAGTGTGTTGGAGCTGGGGTAGCATACACACACACACACACACACACACACACACACACACACACACCTTGACGTCAGGGAAGTATGTGTGAAAGAAGAGCAGCTTGGCTTTCTTCAGGTGACATGGAGACAGTCCTTCCTGGTTGTGCCCCTGGTTAAGGAGAGAACACACACCTGTACACACACACACACACACACACACACACCTGAACACACACACACCTTAACACACACCTGAACACACACACACACACACCTCAACACACACACACCTTAACACACACCTGAACACACACACACACCTGTACACACACCTTAACACACACCTGTACACACCTGTACACACACACCAGTCCCTCCATCCCTCCCTCCCTCCCTCCCCCATCCCTTCCTCCCTTCCCTCGCTCCCTCCCTCACTCTCTCCATCCCCTCGCTCCCTCCCTCTTCATTGTCCCTTCCTCCCTCCATCCCTCCATCCCCTTCCCATCCTCAAGCCCTCCTTCCCTCCCTCTTCACCCACTCCCCCTCCCTCCCTCCCTCCATCCCTCCCTCCCTCCCTCCATATCCTCCATCCCTCCCTCCCTCCATCTCTCCTCCCCCTCCCTCCATCCCTCATCCCTCCCTCCATATCCTCCATATCCCCCCCCAATCCCTTCCTCTCTCCCTCCCTCCATCTCTCTCTCCCTCCTTCCCTCCCTCCCTATTGCAGAATAAAAGGATATTGCCCCGGACGTCAGGAAGAGATCGCCTCCATCCATCCCTCCTCCTCCTCCTCCTCCTCCTCCTCCTCTCATCCCCCCGTCCCTCTCCCTCTCGTGGTGGGGGGGCAGCAGGCTCTCCAGGTGGCCCAGCAGCGGGTGAGGGTGAGGGTGAGGGGGGAAGGCAGGCGGCCGGGGTGGGTGAGGGAACTCCAGGAAGGGCTCCACGCCCAGGAAGTCCTTATGGAGGTGAGCAGCCGGGGGGAGGCGGGGGAGGTGGGGGAGGGAGCGGGAGAACAGCTGCTGCATGGTGTAGTGGAGCAGGGGCAGGGGGAGAGGGGGGGGGTGGTAGGAGGAGGAGGAGGAGGAGGAGGAGGAGGGAGGGAGGAAGGGGGGAGGGTTTTGGAGCGCCCGGAGGAGGAGAGGAGGGAGGAGGACGGGCGAGGAGGGCGAGGGGGGGAGGAGGAGGAGGAGGCGGGGCTAGGAATGGCAGCTCGGGAGGGTCCTGATTGGCTCGCCGCTTGTCGTGGGGTCTCCGGACGACCAATGGCAGGGCTTCGGCGAGATCCCCGTCGTGCGATTGGTGGAAAGGCGGAGGGGGGGCGGGGCCGTGGTGTCTGAGCAGTCTGTCCGTCACTCTCTCCTCCTTCTCCCTCATCCTCTCTCCTCCTCCTCCTCCCTCTCTCATCCTGCCGCTCCACATCCCCCCCTCCCTCCCTCCTTCCCTCCCTCGCTCCGGCGGGAACGTGGGTACGGAGGGAGGAGGAGGAGGAGGAGGAGGAGGAGGAGGGAAGTCCGCCGTCTCGGTGTAGAGACGAAGGACGCGGTCGATGACACGCGCCACCGCCCCGCCCAGCTCGGCCTTCAGCGCCCGGGCAAACTTCTGTCCTCCTTCCTCCCCCTCTTCCTCCTCCTCTCCTCCTCCTCCTCGGCCCGCCCCTCCCTCCCACTCTCTCCCCAGTCCTAGGCAGAGCCCCGCCCTCTCCAGAACCCCCTCCAGCAGTGCCCCTCCTAACCCTCTGCTCCCCCTCTTCTCCTCTCCATCCTTCCTTCTCCCCTCTCTTCCTCGGTGGACAGAGGAGGAGGTGGGGAGGAGGGAGAGGATCGGCGTGTCCCCTCCTCCTCCGGACTCCCCGTCTCCTTCGGCGTGGGCCTCCTCCTCTTCCCCGTTCATCCCTCCGTTCTCTCCTCCTCCTCCTCCTCTCCTCCCTCCCTCCTTCTTCTCCATCCTTTGTTTTTGTTTTTCTCCAAACACCTTCCACACTTTCTCCTGCAGCGCCTGCAGTCTCTCTCTGGCCTCCTCCAGCTGTCCCTTCAGCTCCTCCCTCTCCCTCCGCCTCTCCTTCCCCCCCTTCCTCCCGCTCTCCTCCTCCTCCTCCTCCTCTTCCTCCTCCTGCCCGGCCCTCCTCCTCCTCCTCCTCCCTACCAGCTCCTCCAGCCTCAGTCTCTTCACCCTCAGGACGTCAGCGCTCCAGTCCGCCGCCGCTCCTGTTCCGCTCCGCCTCTTCCGACCTCCCAGAAAGCCCATTCCTTTCTCCTCCTCATCCTCTTCTTGCTCCTCCTCCTCCTCTTCCTCCGCGTCTCCCTCCCTTCCCTCCTGACTTTCCTCCTCCTCCTCTTCCTCGTCTCCGCGCCCTTCCTCGCCGTGGCTGGCCTGGTAGGAGGTGTAGTGCTGCAGTTCCCCTCCTCTCCTGCGGGCGGTGCCGGCGGGCTGCAGCAGGTGGTGGATGAGGGGGTAGGGGGTGCGGTAGGGGCCCCCCCGGTCCTCCTCGGGGTCGTGACCTGGGGAGTCGCT
>JAPMUY010003096.1:130000-132500 GCA_026901105.3 Galaxias olidus | reverse complement strand
ATTATACTGTAGTGTAGTGGGCATTATACTGTAGTGTAGTCGGCACTATACTGTAGTGCACTATACTATAGCGTAGTATAGTGTGTATGTAGTGTGTAGTGTGCATTATACTAGTGTAGTGTGCATTATACTGTAGTGTAGTAGTGTAGTGTGCATTATACTGTAGTGTAGTAGTGTAGTGTGCATTATACTGTAGTGTAGTGTGCATTATAGTGTAGTAGAATGTAGTGTGTACTATACTATAGTGTAGTAGTGTAGTGTGCATTATACTGTAGTGTAGTGTGCATTATACTGTAGTGTAGTAGTGTAGTGTGCATTATACTGTAGTGTAGTAGTGTAGTGTGCATTATACTATAGTGTTTAGTGTGCATTATACTGTAGTATTATACTGTATAGTATGTGTGCATTATACTATAGTGTAGTAGTGTAGTGTGCATTATACTGTAGTGTAGTGTGCACTAATACTATGTGCAGTAGTGTAGTGTGCATTATACTATGTGTAGTAGTGTAGTGTGCATTATACTATATTGTAGTAGTGTAGTGTAGAGTGCATTGTATAATGTAGTGTGCACGTGTAGTAGAATGCAGTGCTGCTAGTATAGTGTAGTGTGCATTATACTGTAGTGTAGTGTGCATTATACTATAGTGTGCACTATACTAAAGTGTATAATATACTATTGTGTAGTAGTGTAGTGTGCATTACACTATAGAGCACTATACTATAGTGTAGTATAATGTAATGGGCATTATACTATAGTGTGCACTATGCTATAGTGTATAATATACTAAAGTGCACTATACTATAGTGTAGTGGGCATTAGTGCGTGTTATACCAGTGTATAATAGACTATAGCGCACTATACTATAGTGTAGTATAGTGTGTAGTACTAGTGTATAATATAATATTGTGTATAGTATACTATAGTGTATACTATACTATAGTTTAGCGTAATGTGTGCATTACTATAGTGTAGCATAGTGTATAGTATACTATAGTGTATCAAATACTATAGTTTAGTATAGCGTAATGTGTGCATTACTATAGTGTAGTATAGTATAGTGTGTGTATAATATACTATAGTGCACTATACTATAGTGTAGTATACTATAATGTGTGAATAATACTATAGTGTAGTATAGTAGTGTGTATAATATACTATAGTGCACTATTACTATAGTGTAACATACTATATGAATGTGTGCATAATACTACAGTGCAGTATGGTATAGTGTGTAGTACTAGTGTATAATATAATATAGTGTATAGTATACTATAGTGTATAATATACTATAGTTTAGTATAGCGTAATGTGTGCATTACTATAGTGTAGTATAGTGTATAGTATACTATAGTGTATAGAATACTATCGTTTAGTATAGCGTAATGTGTGCATTACTATAGTGTAGTATAGTGTGTAGTACTATTCTATAGTGTATAGTATACTATAGTGTGTAATGTACTATAGTGTAGTACAGTGTAATGTGTGCATTACTATAGTGTAGTATAGTATAGTGTGTGTATAATATACTATAGTGCACTGTACTATAGTGTAGTATACTATAATGTGTGAATAATACTATAGTGTAGTATAGTAGTGTGTATAATATACTATAGTGCACTATTACTATAGTGTAACATACTATATGAATGTGTGCATAATACTACATAGTATGGTATAGTGTGTAGTACTATAATATAATATAGTGTATAGTATACTATAGTGTATAGTGTGTATAATGTGTGCAATATACTATTCTATAGTGTATAGTATACTATAGTGTGTAATGTACAGTGTATGTGTGCATTACTATAGTGTAGTATAGTAGTGTGTATAATATACTATAGTGCACTATTACTATAGTGTAACATACTATATGAATGTGTGCACAATACTATAGTGTAGTATAGTGTAGTGTGTATAATATACTATAGTGCACTATTACTATAGTATTGCATACTATAAGAATGTGTGCATAATACTATAGTTTAGTATAGTGTAATGTGTGTATAATATACTATAGTGCACTATACTATAGTGTAGTATACTATAATGTGTGCATAATACAGTCACGATACAATCAGCGGTTCAGCACCAACAAGATGCTAATGTTCATATTTACATTGTACCTGGTGCTTCAATTAGAGACCTTGAGGCCGCAATATTACGATACCCTGCAATTTCCACATGAAGAGTAAGTATGTCAATTATTACATGTTGAAATATAGAGAAACATGCTTCACGTTTGATATCTCAGTAAGAAAGAGGCAACATTAATATGACTATAGATAGAAAATATGAGATATAAAATAACTTATCTGCTCAAATGTAGTTTAAATGAAATATCCGGCCGAAAAGTGGTCACATTCACCGAAAATATCAGTAGGAACAGGGTTAGATGTATCATACGTCTGTAAAAGAGTGACCGCATTCCCATACAGTGCATAATTGTAGAGAGTAATTTTACCCGTCAACGAGAGCTATTACAAAACAAATTTTTT
>JAPMUY010003096.1:80000-102500 GCA_026901105.3 Galaxias olidus | reverse complement strand
GTGAGAGACATCATACATCCACTCGTAAACGTCGTACGTTTCTATATTTATTTCGGCGTTGGTTTTCCAGGTGTGATCCGTTACGCCAGACGATGCGGTGTGTGTGTGTGTGTGTGTGTGTGAGTGTGTGTGTATATATAACTGTGTCACTGTGTCTTACGCTGTATCTCACTTTGCCTAACACACACACACACACAGACAGACTGGAAGTGAGTCCTGTTTTGAACCTCACGCTGACACAACTCACAGGCGTCTTATCGTCTTGGATACTGTGTACATATGATCTGTTTGGACACAGCAGTGTGTGTTTATAACAATAATAATAAGAATAATAATAGCTTAAAATATATGGCACACTTTCAGAAAGATTCATAAAATGCTTTGAAACATCGCAACATGTAGATTTAGCAGAATGGGCGGGGGGTGGTGTGTGTGTGTGTGTGTGTGTGTGTCTACAGATGTTAGAAGGGAGCAGAGATTAAGATCAGGGACATGGAGAGAGAGGTGCGTTCCATAAACTAGGTCTGTGTAGCACACCGTGCTTTGTCTGACAGGAATACAGAAGGAAACTGCAGGTTTAAAATAGGTCCGCAGACTACGTGTGTGTGTGTGTGTGTGTGTGTGTCTAGATGATATTCATACGTACACAGGTAAGATTAGAACTTGTTCCTCTAGGCCTGGTCTAGTTAGGCGTGAGGTGCATAGTTTGGCCCTGCCGTTGGTGTTTGTGTTTAAAGCCTGTCACCTAATCCCCTTCCTGTCTGGGGATGTGTTTGGGATCAAGTGCCGACTTTTCTTCGGAGTGTTTCTGCGGTGTTTTTTGTGTTGGTGTTGAAATGTATTCATGTACATAAAGTCAATACATATTTCTTAAACTGAGTTTGAATCTCTCTCTCTCTCTCTGTGTGTGTGTGCGTGTGCGTGCGTGTGTGTGTGTGTGTGTGTGTGACCGCGTGTAGTTGAACTTTTCCCAACATCACACTTACGCGCAGTTCTTCACCCGGTGTTTCCTGTTGCCGTCGGCAACCGGTTGCGTGGGTTCAAAGGTGGCTACCCTCCTACCCCACAGTTCGACGTACGTGTCAAACCTGCGTCTGGGATTGGCACACGAACAGGCCTTCTTTAACCTGCTGTAAGAACTCCTTTTCCTCCGTGAATCAATGGTGTTCTAGCAGAATATCTTTCACTCATTCCCAGTTCTTTAAAGCTGAACAGGTAATTCAATTCATTAAAATAATTATAAAAACATGTTTACATCCAGAGACGTCTCTATTTGTATATATTTATATTTGGTAACTGATCAGTGAATTCAAATTCATTATAATATAAAATGTTTACATCCGAAGATACTGCCCAGATGTCTATTTTGTATATATTTATATTTGGTAACTGATCAGTGAATTCAATTCATTATAATAAATATAAAATTTTTACATCCAAAGATACTGCCCAGATCTCTATTTGTATATATTTATATTTAGTAAGATATGATTTTGTACTTGTTTATTAGTGATTTTTTCATATCTATGTAAGCATGTGTTAACGAAATAAGGGCCGAACTAATGAGAGTGTGTCACAGAAAAACAGCGTGCAAGGGAATGAGAAAATAGAACAGACCCATACTCTTCCTCCTATACTCCTCCTCCTCAACGATCCCTGCTTGTCTTGACCTATGAACTTTTGGAAAGCAGCATTACCTCATTCCAATTTAAATAAATGAATTGCTTTCAGTGGCAGCTCTACGTTTTGCACATTTAAAAATAAATATTTTTTCCCTTTCTCAAATTTCAATTACTCAGGCCATAGATTTTCTCCTGGTTACGAATTGTTAGGAGGTCAATTTGTAAAGAAAAAATGGCCAGAAAGTGCATCATCATCATCATCATCATCATCATCATCATCATCTAAATCGGTCTCGCGATGCCGGACCTGTCTCCACACTTCGTAGCTGGATTAAAGTCTGGGCAAAATAGAGGCATATCTTTTCACATTTCCCTTACAAGAAACATTTTCTAAAACCCTTTTAATTAAACTTCTTAGCCATAGCCAATAGCCTCATCTATCCTATTTTATAAAGCAGTGACATGCCCTGAGATTTTATCTACTGAACCCAAAGTTCGCCCTGTGGCCCAGATGATTTCAAACCCAATATAGGCCTACGTCTGTGTCTCTAATATGCGCTTCTTACCGTTGGCAACTATTGCGTTACAACTGATCAGCTGGTTTGTTGAGCCTGCTGTTCTTAGTTTGATTTTAATTTTTTGAGCTTGTTGAGCCTGCTGTTCTTAGTTTGATTTTCATTTGATCCCTGATTTTAAACCGAATGGATTTTTTTTTTTCTTGTTAATTCTTTAATTTTCTCCAAACGTTTTTTGTTAAAATATGCCTATTATTTTTTTTTGTATATAATTTATTTGAAAATTGTTATGCAGGATGAAAAACTACCGAACATGATAATATAAATGGTTTTGTCTGATACAAACCACAAATGATCCAATATAAATGTTAGTTTCTCTGCACCGTTCCGACAGTCACTTCTCAATTCTCTGCCGTCGCGGTGCGGTTGCCGGGGACTTTAGCGTTAAGTCACTAACGGGAAGAGACACCAAGCGCCCCCGCATCTCGCGCGCCCCCCCACCCCGCCGGGCTGAGTGGCTACGAAACCCAGCCATCCCCGTCTGTGTTGTCTCCTCACCCTGCTCCTCTCCGCCGTTTCATGTTTTACTCTCACTATGAGTGAGGCAGAAACCACCAACATGGCAGAGAGTCTGAGATGTCTGATAAAGTTCTGATAAGACTGGGACCGTCTAAATGTAGAGTGGGTGACCACCGTTCGTGTTTTTAATCAAAGACGCCCATTTTCTCAAAATCCTACAATCTTATCATCATCATCATCATCATCATCATCAATGTCTGTCTGGTAATGACGATGAAGGTATCGGGATAAGCATGTTAAATAATAATCTTTGTGTGTGTGTGTGTGTGTGTGAGTGTGTGTGTGTGGTACAGTGTAAAGGTTACAGAGCCATCTCACACAATCAAACCCAGAGAGTGAGGAACGGGAGGAGATGGGCGTTTTACTCAAACTGAAAGAGTGTGTGTGTGTGTGTGTGTGTGTGTGTGTGTGTGTAATTGTTTTGAGGTTCACTTCGGTCGACAGAGGTGTTTTTCTCTCTCAGTCTGCGTTGTGTAGTTTCCAGGTTCAAAATTATGCGGCGTGTGAAACACACACATACACACACACACACACACACACACACACACACACACACGCACACACACAAGCAAGTCGTCGCTTGAAAGGATCACAAGGACCGAAACAGCGACAGTGGAACACCACCAAAAGTACTCCAAACAAAAAAAAACGCTAAAAGGTTGCCTCAGGCTTTTGAATTGCCTTAACCCCCCCCCCCCCCCCCCCTCTAATGTTGCTGTCGGGCTGTCCCTCTCTCATCGTCCCTCCTCCTCCTCCTCCTCCTCTCTCTCTCTGGTTGTCTCACGCTGCACTGCCACACATGCTCATTGTCATAGATGTCATCACGATGAAGAACTGAAAATGGTGAGTGTTTTTCTATCTTCATCTTCATCCCTCCATCCTCAAACTGACATGTTTCATCTTTGAACAACAACAGAGCGACATGCGTTTGGTGCATTCTAGCTTTTCTCTTCTTCTTTGGTTTTCTTTAAAGCCCCTGAACCTCACATAGGTCAAACAGCATGATTTCCTCTCTCTGTGTGTCAATGTCAACTTCCTACAACAGAGAGACAAACTTTTAGGCCTGCCTGCCTGCCTGCCTGTCTGTCTGCCTGTCTGCCTGTCTGTCTGTCTGTCTGTCTGTCTGTCTGTCTTTTAGGCACATTCTGGCTTTCCTCTTCTTTTATGTGTTTTTTAAATAAAAGTAGAAATGGAACCCGACATCACCTGGTTCAAGCACCATGCTTTCCTCGCTGTGTCTAAGTCAACTTCCTACTCAGGACGTAGCACACTGGTGATATGCTGGTTGATGTGTCTGCTCTGTGACTTTGAGAGGATTGAACTGTGCATGACACATACTGTATATTGAAGCTCAGACAGTGAGACTGATTTATGTTAACTGACAAAAAAAAATAATATTCCTGTATATATATACGTGTGTATACTCTGTGTATAATGTACCAAGAGGTTTCCGCTGGTTTGATGAGATTGAGGTGTATACTCTGGGTGAGATTAAGTTGTATACTTGGGGTGAGATTAAGGTGTATACTCTGGCTGAACCACTCAGGGTCAAATCTAGGCTGGACCAGCACACGAAAGGTCAGAGGTCAAGAATGTCAAAAGCACAGTACACGGCTGTGTGCTTTTAGTATTAAACTAAACCGTACACAAAGTTAGCGGAACACGTAGCATACGTTTAGCATAGAGTTCACAGAAACGTAGCATACGTTTAGCATAAAGTTAACAGAAACATAGCATACATTTAGCATAAAGTTAATGGAAACGTAGCATACATTTAGCATAAAGTTACCAGAAACGTAGCATACGTTTAGCATGAAGTTAACAGAAACGTAGCATACATTTAGCATAAAGTTAATGGAAACGTAGCATACATTTAGCATAAAGTTAGCATAACAGCTTGTTTTGAACGGTGAGAAAATTACCCGCACAGTGGTGTTTCAGTTATGACGTGGTTGGGCAGTATTAGTTTGCATAAACACACATTGTGTTTGTGAGTTAGAGACAATAAGAGTCTTTTCCATTGAAAAAATACAACATATTTCAAGTATTGGACTTCACAATGGATGTTCACAATATCTCAACTATTTCCGTGTTACTTTGCATGTATGTGTTACTTTGTATACTAACTTGTTTCATATTACTAAGCGTGTAGCATTTTTGATTCATCTGAGAAACCATTGTAATTATGATATTTTACGTAATGCAGGCTTGATATCACCCGGTGTAGTAACGCAGTATCCACAGTATTTTATATAATAACGTGTTTGATGTCATTTATTTTACATTTGGTTTTGTGGCCGTAGGCTTTGAATTATCTTTGGCATCTTTCAACATGGTGACCTGGTTTCACACCTGGAGACAGACGCACACACACACACACACACACACACACACACACACACACACACAATGAGGGCAACACGCTCATGGAGTTGAAATACAAAGCTGTAACTAAGTAACAAGATTAAGGTTTTATTAGAATATTTTGGCACTCAACATGTCAGTCCTTCCTCTGACAAACACTTTGTTTGGGAAAAAACAGCAACAATAAATATAACTTCCTATCTGAATGTTTAAACTGACATAAACACCTTTTCGATATTGATTATTGAATTTGATAAGAAATAATCCTAATTGTAGCACAACCAGTTGTAATACACCAACGTTAACACAATCGCTATGATCTTACTGTGGATTTGTGAAGGCCTCGGAACAAGTTGATTTGACCCGTGATACGTTTTGCTGTATAGTTGGCGATGGCCACGTCATAATATTCGTTATTAATTATGTATTCATTTATTTAAAGTGAGTAAGACTTCCACCTGATTACAGGGCCACAGCTGCATCTGATTTGGCAGCATTTCTTTTTTAATATATATATATATTATGATATATGTTTTTATTATTAAACTTTTTTTTATCTAGGAAAATGTCCCAGTAAGATTAATAACCTCCTTTTTCGAGGAAGACCTTGCCAAGACAGACAGCAGCATACACACAAAAACACAGTTACACACTGAGGACACCCCACAAGACAACATTGCGAGCTCAAACTTAAGCAAACGGCACGTACAATTAAAAAGCGGCTTTCATAACCAGGAACGTTAAAAGCAAAAGACAAATTATAAACGTTGACATCGGTAGGAAACCGTTTCTATTTCTTTCATTTTAAATTTCAAAGCATTTAAAGAGATTCATTCCTTTAGTTTCAAATCCTCTTGACACTTATTCCATGCCGAGGGTGCAGAATACACAAACGCCCTTTTCCCAAATACATTTTACGGAAGTTTGAAGCCTTTTCCCAAATACATTTTATGGAAGTTTGAACCCTTTATCCCAAATACATTTTATGGAGGTTTGAACCCTTTTCCAAATACATTTTAAGGAAGTTTGAACCCTTTTCCCCAAATATATTTTATGGAAATTTGAAAGTCTCCTTCCAGGCAGGTAGAAAAGCACTCAGCAGGCATGGCTTAGTATCAGCTGGAGTCTTTGAGCTTTACTTAACATGTATGGCTGTACTGGAACTAAAACAGGTTTGGGACAATATTTTAACGGTAACGATTAATAGTCTGTGTGTATAGATATCCCAGGCGACTGTCATGTTAGGACCTGGGACAGTATATTATTATTTATATATATCTGTATGTAATCCAATAGTGGTTGATTATGTAAATATAATGAAAATAAAGCATAGATAAGATAAAGTATAAAGTTTAAAGTTTTATACACCCTCTGTTTCGTTCTCTGCAGACCATGGATTTACTGAGTCATTTCTGTATATATATATATGTATATACCTGTACATGAATGAGGAGGCCAATTTCAAAACCTGCTAGGTCACTTATTTATAAACAACTGAGTTATTCCCCTTGGCTAACACACTGACACTTCCAGGTGACGTTCCACTCAAAAATAATGACAATCAAAACATCGTCAAAGTCAGTAGGTCAATATTATGAGTTAAAAAAAAACAAAAAACTGTGAACTTTCTCTGACTTCGCAGGGTTTGCATGTGACCTCATCATAGACACATTTACACGGCTATTCTGCAGCGGCTAGCTCTCTGAAGTCTCCCACACACCATAAGTTCGTCATGTATAATAAGCTCGCCATAATCTGACTGTGCAGAAGAGCTTCCCCATTTAACATCTCTATGTTCTGTGACTGTATGCAACAGATCTGTCACAAACATGCGCTTTCTAGTGTAGCAGCAGCATTTTTATAGCAGATCTGTGTTTTGTCTTTGGATCAAGTTTATAGTGTGTGTGTGTGTGTGTGTGTGTGTGTGTGTGTGTGTGTGTGTGTGTGTGTACCTCCTTCTGTGTGTAGAATCTGTAGGGACAAACATAAAAACCCATAGGATGTATTGCAATTTAATATGAATATACACTGTCTACATAGTTTCTCCAGTAATGTGGTGGGATGTTTACAGTACTTTGAAAAGCCTTTGTGATCAGTGGAGGCTGAAAGTCAATCCACACAGTCCTAACCAGATCCTTGTCAGAAAGAAAAGCTTTTAGTTGAATTCTGAGATGTTTATAAAAAAAACAATATAACATCTTTAATATTTACATTGTTTGTGAATAGTGAATATTGTGGAAAAAAAAATTTAATAGAGATACAAAATTTTGAAAATAAAAACTTTTTTGTTTGAGTCCGCGTCTCGAAATGTCATGTCACACGTTCAGTCTAATCATGTCATGCACATCAATGATGTTTCTCTTACATTCAATACACCAAAGTGACTGTGGATTTATTTAAACAGAACATTTTATTTTAAAGTGAGATTAATCGGCATCGGTTTCCCGCTCCGCCTGTCAATGACCTTAGTGACCGTTACCGGGCGGGAAACAGCAAAAAAAAATTCAGTTTGAAGAAAAAAACGATAGAATAGAAAATTACTTTGTGATCACCATCACAGTAAAGTCAATTAAGAGTTAGTTCATTAATGACATTCTTTATTATTTTCAGTGGCGTGTTTGTCTGTCCAAATGGTTTCCTGGGAAACGGAGTTCATTAATGACATTCTTTATTATTTTCAGTGGCGTGTTTGTCTGTCCAAATGGTTTCCTGGGAAACGGAGCTCGTTTCAGACCCTCCTCACGTTCGTTTCAAAGATAAATATTGTCCAAACCGTCGAAAAGCGAAATCAATACATAACACCGTCAGGCACATGAATACTGTATCATCCTATTGTTTATCATATTTGTTCATTTTTATTTCCTACATCCGGAACAATTGCTTGACAAATAACCGTGGTGATGCGTAGAATATGGAATATGTACCCCCTCCCCGCCCCATTCAGGAGGTCATTTATAAAAGTACGGTTGTGATGCGATAAATTCTTTCTTATGTTATTATTATTATTATTATTATTATTACAACAACACTTGTAGGTGTTGCATGACAAATAACACAGTCTCTTTACAGTAATACGCAGAGTAGAATAAATGTGTCCATAAACGTTATTTAAAGATCATAGTAGAATAGATATGTCCATAAACGTGATTTAAAGATCATAGTAGAATAGAAATGTCCATAAACGTGATTTAAAGATCATAGTAGAATAGAAATGTCCATAAACGTGATTTAAAGATCATAGTAGAATAGAAATGTCCATAAACGTTATTTAAAGATCATAGTAGAATAGATATGTGATGTAAAGATCATAGTAGAATAGATATGTCCATAAACGTGATATAAAGATGACGTCTGTCTCCGTCATCGTTTGTTTTTAGATAAAAAGAAGAAAGCGAAGGAGGGAAAAGCTCGGAAGAGAAAAATAAAAAGTCCCAAAGACAGCGCCGACTCTTCCCCCCTCCTCTGTACATACGTCTCCTCTCTCTTTCTCTCTTTCTCTCTCTCTCTCTCTCTCACTCTCCGTCTCCTTTCTCTCTCTCTCTCTCTCTCTCTCTCTCTCTCTCCGTGTCCTCTCTCTCTCTCTGCTATAATTCATCAGAAATCTAGACAAACGGCCCCCACACATTCCTCCTCACCTTCTTTCCCCCTCTCCTCTCATCCTCCTCTTCGTTTTGTCTTTTTCAAGTCATTCTTCCTTTTCCCCTCCAGTTTGAGCATTGTCACTGACGCTGGAGGAGTCAACAGACTGTTTGTCACTGAGAACACCATTCAGAAGACACTGGTCTGAAACAAAGGTAATCATTTTATGTTTAACCGTAATAATTCAATAAAATTATTAAATTCTAACAATGATAAATCTCTCAGTTAAAATAGCAAGCAAACAGAAGCAAACAGGTTATCGAGATTCTGTGACGATGACAAACTCAACGCTTCCAATTTCAAACAAGTATTCATTTCAACTGACCGGTCGCCTTGGTGACGAGACAGTTGGAACAGGCCGGACTTCAATTCAAACCAAAACAAATTAGAAACACTTTGGGTGGACACCTCTTCCACCTGGACACCCAAAGCTTTTTACGTCTATTTAAGGGAGAAACTTTGAAAATTGTTGTCAGTATTTTGTAAATGATGTGTACTGATAGCTCCTACTAAATGTGAATGAGTGTTAGGTAGACTCTGTTAAGACATAATTCATAAAATAGAGAGACACAGATGTCATTTTGCTTTCACATCGGCCTTATCCACTGGAATCTAGAATTTGCCGACCTTCAGGTTAAAATCCTCACCGTTAATCAGCACTTTAAGTTTTAATGGAAGGCAATGCTCTTCACTCTGTCACTCTGTTCCAAGACCGTTAATTAGCACTTTAAGTTAGCGTTTTAATGGAAAGCAATACATTTCACTCTGTCACTCTGTCCCTCTGTCCCTCTATCACTCTGTCACTGTCCCTCTGATTAAATGCGTGTGTCCAACTCCTAAACACACACACACACACACACACACACACACACACACACACACACACACACACACACACACACACAATAAGACTATAAGTAGCCTATAGTATTGTGCGTGTGTGCAACTCCTAAACACATACACACACACACACACACACACACACACACACACACACACACACACACACTACAAGACTATAAGTAGCCTATGTTGTGCATTTGTGCAATTGTGGGTAACAGTGATTAGAAGTCACCACAATATTAACATACCACCTACAATGTGTGTGTGTGTGTGTGTGTGTGTGTGTGTGTGTGTGTCTCTGTCTTACCAGCTGTCTGTCTGTCTGTCTGTCTGACAACCTTTGACCCTGTCCCCTTACTGAGGCAGGTCAGGTACCCCCAACCTCATCAGGAAAACAACAGATGTGGTGTGGCCTCCTTGTTTTAGATCCCGACCATGGGACTGTTGGGACAGGAGACAGTTAAAACGCTAGAGAGAGAGAGAGAGAGAGAGAGAGAGAGAGAGAGAGAGAGAGAGAGAGAGAGAGAGAGAGAGAGAGACAGAGAGAGAGAGAGACAGAGAGAGAGAGAGAGAGAGAGAGAGAGAGAGAGAGAGAGAGAGAGAGAGAGAGAGAGAGAGAGAGAGAGAGAGAGAGAGAGAGAGAGAGAGAGAGAGAGAGAGAGAGAGAGAGAGAGAGAGAGAGAGAGAGAGAGAGAGAGAGAGAGAGAGAGAGAGAGAGAGAGAGAGAGAGAGAGACAGAGAGAGAGAGAGAGAGAGAGAGAGAGAGAGAGAGAGAGAGAGAGAGAGAGAGAGAGAGAGAGAGAGAGAGAGAGAGAGAGAGAGAGAGAGAGAGAGAGAGAGAGAGAGAGAGAGAGAGAGAGAGAGAGAGAGAGAGAGAGAGAGAGAGAGAGAGAGAGAGAGAGAGAGAGAGAGAGAGAGAGAGAGAGAGAGAGAGAGAGAGAGAGAGAGAGAGAGAGAGAGACAGAGAGAGAGAGAGAGAGAGAGAGAGAGAGAGAGAGAGAGAGAGAGAGAGAGAGAGAGAGAGAGAGAGAGAGAGAGAGAGAGAGAGAGAGAGAGAGAGAGAGAGAGAGAGAGAGAGAGACAGAGAGAGAGAGAGAGAGAGAGAGAGAGAGAGAGAGAGGGGAGAGGTGAAGAGAAAGACAGATTAGTACTAAAGAGACCCTCGTTGACAAAGCTGTGGAAAAAACTAAAGCACAAAGCTGGTCGTTTCACTCCCTAATCCAACAGTAGCAGAGCCCAATCAATATTAGGCCAATCAACATTTCACCAGCTATGACCAGAGCAGTCAAGACTAGAGCAATCAAGACTAGAGCAGTCAAGACTAGACCAATCAACATTAGACTAATCAACATTTGGCCAGCCAAGACCAGAGCAGTCAAGACCAGAGCAGATGAGTAGACACGTAGCAGCGTAGAGATAAAAAATTTGAATGACGTCCGTTTCCTTTGATTTCGTTTAGGGCGTAGTTCTTTTGTGAGGTCACGTAACTCTTTTGTGAGGTCACATAATTCTTTTGTGAGGTCACATAGTTCTTTTGTGAGGTCACATAGTTCTTTTGTGAGGTCACATAATTCTTTTGTGAGGTCACATAGTTCTTTTGTCAGGTCACATAATCCTTTTGTGAGGTCACATAGTTCTTTTGTGAGGTCACATGATCCTTTTGTTAGGTCACAGTCCTTTTGTGAGGCCACATAATCCTTTTGTGAGGTCACATAATCCTTTTGTGAGGTCACATAGTTCTTTTGTGAGGTCACATAATCCTTTTGTGAGGTCACATAGTCCTTTTGGGAGGTCACATAATCCTTTTGTGCGGTCACATAGTCCTTTTGGGAGGTCACATAATCCTTTTGGGAGGTCACATAATCCTTTTGTGAGGTCACAGTCCTTTTGTGAGGTCACATAGTCCTTTTGTGAGGTCACATAATCCTTTTGTGAGGTCACATTCCTTTTGTGAGGTCACATAATCCTTTTGTGAGGTCACATAGTCCTTTTGTGAGGTCACATAATCCTTTTGTGAGGTCACAGTCCTTTTGTGAGGTCACATAATCCTTTTGTGAGGTCACATAGTCCTTTTGTGGGGAGAGACGGTCACTTAAGGGAAGCTGTTTACTGAATTCTAGGGACAACTCAGTCGTGCTTACACGTTGGATAGAGACATGTCCGCACCGTCCCACCTATGGACATACACTGCTGTCCTCTATATTTAGAGGGCGAGGAACAGAAGCAATGTATGGTCTCCTTGGCAACACGGTGGCTCAGTGGTTAGCACTGGTGCCTCACAGCAAGATGGTCCTGGGTTTGAACCCCAGCCGATCCAGGTCCTTTCTGTGTGGAGTTTGCATGTTCTCCCCGTGTTTGTATGGGTTTCTGCCGGGTGCTCCGGTTTCCTCCCACCACCATAAAAACATGTTTAGGGCTAATCCTCCTGTCAGTGTCCTGACACTGGCATAGAACTGGAGTTGGTCAGTTTCCCCCTACGGGGCCAGGTCACCACTGAAGAAGAGTACTCATGCTCAGTTTGACTTACCTGGTTAAATAACGGTTTAGAAAAAAATACACATGTAGAGGACGGGGAACAGAGAAAAGGTGTTGTCTCCTTGACAACAAAGGGCCTTCATTGTGTGTGTGTGTGTGTGTCTGTGTGTGTGTGTGTCTGTGCGCGGCATTTGACGTGTAGGAGTCTGTTCTTGTGCGTGTTGTGTAAGTGTGCGTGTGAATATTTGTGCGTGTACTGAAAGTGCGTATTTCTATGTGTACTGCGTATACACATAAATATTTATGTCTGTGTGTGTACTGCGTATACACATATATATTTATGTCTGGGTGTGTACTGCATAAACACATATATATTTATGTCTAGGTGTGTACTGTGTATATACATATATATTTATGTCTGTGTGTGTACTGCGTATACACATAAATATTTATGTCTGTGTGTGTACTGCGTATACACATATATATTTATGTCTGGGTGTGTACTGCATAAACACATATATATTTATGTCTAGGTGTGTACTGCGTATACACATATATATTTATGTCTGGGTGTGTACTGCATAAACACATATATATTTATGTCTAGGTGTGTACTGTGTATATACATATATATTTATGTCTGTGTGTGTACTGCGGATATACATATATATTTATGTGTATGTGTGTACTGCGGATATACATATTTATTTATGTCTGTGTGTGTACTGCGTATATACATATATATTTATGTGTATGTGTGTACTGCGGATATACATATTTATTTATGTCTGTGTGTGTACTGCGTATATACATATATATTTATGTCTGTGTGTACTGCGTATATACATATATATTTATGTGTATGTGTGTACTGCGTATGTACATATATATTTATGTCTGTGTGTGTACTGCATATATACATATATATTTATGTGTGTGTGTGTGTGCGTATATACATATATATTTATGTGTGTGTGTACTGCGTATGTACATATATATTTATGTCTGTGTGTGTACTGCGTATATACATATATATTTATGTCTGTGTGTACTGCGTATATACATATATATTTATGTGTATGTGTGTACTGCGTATGTACATATATATTTATGTCTGTGTGTGTACTGCGTATATACATATATTTATGTGTATGTGTGTGTACTGCGTATATATTTATGAAGAAAAGATGGTGTGCTTGAACAGAGGGTCATTATTGCACCTGTTTCTTACTGTGTGTGTGTGTGTGTGTGTGTGTGTGTGTGTGTGTGTGTGTGTGAGTGTGTGTGTGTGTGTGTGTGTGTGTGTGTGTGTGTTAGTGTGTGTAGCATTTGACATGATAATAATAATAATTTGAATAGCGCTTTTCTAAAACCCAAAGACGCTTCACAGGAAAAAACATGTAGAAGTGTGTTCTTGTGCGTCTGTGTGCGTCGATGTGTGTATACGTCTTTATTTGTGAACTCAAACTGCGTTTGTGTCTGTGTGTGCATTTGTGTCTGTGTGTGCATTTGTGTGTGTGTGTGTGTGTGTGTGTGTACTGAAAATGCGTTTGTGTCTGTTTGTAGGTCTTTGTGTGTGTGTGTGTGTGTGTGTGAGTTGTAATTGGCTTGTGTTGGTGTGTGTAAGGTATTGGTTTTAATTGTGTCTGCGCGCATAATGTATATTTCATAGCTGAGCGCTAATAGTTGAGTGAATATAGGTGCTATAGTGTGTGTGCGTGGAATCTGTGTTTTATGTACTTCTTGTATCTGAGTGGTGTAGTGGGTGTAATGTGTATATGTGTATAAATACTTGCAATTAAATGGTATTTGGGTGTCTGCGCGGCTAATGTGTGTATGTATGTGTGTGTATATGTATATTTTGCTGGTAATGTATATTTATATGTTGTAACTGAGAGGTATAGTGCGTTTGTGTCTTATATTTATATGTTTGTAACTGAGAGGTATAGTGCGTTTGTGTCTTATATTTATATGTTTGTAACTGAGAGGTATAATGCGTTTGTGTCTTATATTTACATGTTTGTAATTGAGTGGTGTAGTGCGTTTGTGTCTTATATTTACATGTTTGTAATTGAGTGGTACAGTGCGTTTGTGTCTTATATTTACATGTTTGTAACTGAGAGGTGCGTTTGTGTCTTATATTTACATGTTTGTAACTGAGAGGTACAGTGCGTTTGTGTCTTATATTTATGTTTGTAACTGAGAGGTGTAGTGCGTTTGTGTCTTATATTTATATGTTTGTAACTGAGAGGTGTAGTGCGTTTGTGTCTTATATTTATATGTTTGTAACTGAGAGGTATAGTGCGTTTGTGTCTTATATTTATATGTTTGTAACTGAGAGGTGTAGTGCGTTTGTGTCTTATATTTATATGTTTGTAACTGAGAGGTGTAGTGCGTTTGTGTCTTATATTTATATGTTTGTAACTGAGTGGTGTAGTGCGTTTGTGTCTTATATTTACATGTTTGTAACTGAGAGGTATAGTGCGTTTGTGTCTTATATTTATATGTTTGTAACTGAGAGGTGTAGTGCGTTTGTGTCTTATATTTATGTTTTTAACTGAGAGGTGTAGTGCGTTTGTGTCTTATATTTATATGTTTGTAACTGAGAGGTATAGTGCGTTTGTGTCTTATATTTATATGTTTGTAACTGAGAGGTGTAGTGCGTTTGTGTCTTATATTTATATGTTTGTAACTGAGAGGTGTAGTGCGTTTGTGTCTTATATTTATATGTTTGTAACTGAGAGGTGTAGTGCGTTTGTGTCTTATATTTATATGTTTGTAACTGAGAGGTGTAGTGCGTTTGTGTCTTATATTTATATGTTTGTAACTGAGAGGTGTAGTGCGTTTGTGTCTTATATTTACATGTTTGTAACTGAGAGGTGTAGTGCGTTTGTGTCTTATATTTATATGTTTGTAACTGAGAGGTATAATGCGTTTGTGTCTTATATTTATATGTTTGTAACTGAGAGGTGTAGTGCGTTTGTGTCTTATATTTATGTTTGTAACTGAGAGGTGTAGTGCGTTTGTGTCTTATATTTATATGTTTGTAACTGAGAGGTGTAGTGCGTTTGTGTCTTATATTTATATGTTTGTAACTGAGAGGTATAGTGCGTTTGTGTCTTATATTTATGTTTGTAACTGAGAGGTGTAGTGCGTTTGTGTCTTATATTTATGTTTGTAACTGAGAGGTGTAGTGCGTTTGTGTCTTATATTTATATGTTTGTAACTGAGAGGTGTAGTGCGTTTGTGTCTTATATTTATATGTTTGTAACTGAGAGGTGTAGTGCGTTTGTGTCTTATATTTATATGTTTGTAACTGAGAGGTGTAGTGCGTTTGTGTCTTATATTTATATGTTTGTAACTGAGAGGTGTAGTGCGTTTGTGTCTTATATTTATATGTTTGTAACTGAGAGGTGTAGTGCGTTTCTGTCTGCGTGGGGGCGACAGGGGGGTGTACGGAGGGTTCCCTGGTCCTTTAATCTTCCTTCTTGTTTCCTGTTTCTGCCTCGTTGACTTCCTGTCAGCTGACAAACCCCTAGATTCTCGCTCAACAACAGTGCTAGCCAGATCACACACACACACACACACACACACACACACAGACACACACACACACACACACACACACACCACATGTGCCAAGAAAGAATCAATTTTGCAGTCTCATTCTTAAATAGATAATGTTGTCACTCTCTCCTAAAAATAGGGAGAGATATGCAAAGCAATAGAAGTCTGACGAAAAAGCTTAAAATAGTAAACCCTAATACACATTTACACAGGAAACGCGTTCATACACACAGAATCAAAATGTGGACCAGAAGGAACGAGAGAGTGAGAGACAGAGAGAAAGAGATAGAGGGAGAGAAAATAAGAGAGAGAGACAAAGAGAGAGAGCTAGAAAGATAGAGAAAGAGAGAGAGAGAGAGCTAGAACGATTTAGAGAAAGAGAGAGAGCTAGAAAGAGAAAAAGAGAAAGAGAGGCAGAGATAAATAGAGAGAACTATAAAGAGAGAGAGAGGGTTAGAGATAAAGATGGAGAGCGCTATAAAGATAGAGAGAGCTATGAAGTGAAAGAGACAGAAAGAGAGAGAGAGAGGCAGAGATAAAGATAGAGAGAGCTATGAAGTGAAAGAGACAGAAAGAGAGAGAGAGAGGCAGAGATAAAGATAGAGAGAGCTATGAATCCAGACAGAAAGAGAGAGAGAGAGAGAGAGAGAGAGAGAGAGAGAGAGAGAGAGAGAGAGAGATAGAGATACAGAT
This sequence comes from Galaxias olidus, assembly GCA_026901105.3. NCBI lineage: Eukaryota > Metazoa > Chordata > Actinopteri > Galaxiiformes > Galaxiidae > Galaxias > Galaxias olidus. Next base: position 86,203 of record JAPMUY010003096.1, on the reverse strand, counting down.
AGAGAGAGATATAAAGACAGAGAGAGAGAGAGAGAGAGAGAGAGAGAGAGAGAGAGATAAAGATAGAGAGAGCTATAAAGACAGAGAGAGAGAGAGAGCTAGATGTGGGAGATCCGTCAGTGCTGTTTCCTCAGGAAGTGGTGTGATAGCTGACGACTGGTGGAAGGGAGGGGACTACGATCAACCTCCACCACTACCTGTGTGTGTGTGTGTGTGTCTATGTGTGTGTGTGTGTGTGTGTGTGTGTCTGTGTGTTTGTGTCTTAGTGTGTCTGTGCGTGTGTGTGTGTGTGTGTGTGTCGGTGTGTGTGTGTGCATTTGTGTGTGTCTGTGTGCGTTAGTGTGTCTTTGTGTGTGTGTCTTAGTGTGTGTCTTAGGGCGTGTGTCTGTGTGCGTTAGCGTGAGTTTGTGTCTGAGGTTTCTGTTGAGAAAAAGACTGAGAGGTTAAAAAAAAAAGGGGTGTGTACGCGCGCTAAACTTTCTGTGAGCTATTTGGAGAACAACGAGCACATCCACACGTTGGTCAAGCTCTCGCTCTGTGCGTCACATGACTCACAGTGGCAAGAAACAAGACGCAAAGACACACAGCTCCAAACAACGGAAAAGAGGTCGTCATGGCAACTTTTCTTTATAGCAGACATCCGACGAAGAACGGAGAGTTTGATCTCAAGAAAGCAGACAGAACATCAATGGACGAGTAAAAGAAAGAGAGAGAGAATGAACGAAAGAAAAAGAGAGTTGGTGAGGAAAAACAATAAATCGCAGACAACTCAAGAGCGCACGCGGTCGTCTTCTGATCTCCTTTTCACTTTTCTTTCTTTTTTCATCCCTCTCTCTTTCACACGTTCCAACACGTTTTACATTACGTTTCCAGAGTTTTCTTACAACATTGAACTTTGAAAGAGTGTGAGGAAGGAGAATGAATCTTATGTCGTATGTCGTGTGTTGTGATTGTGTCATCTATGGACGACTAGACATATTCAGTCAACGTCGTTTGTTCTCTCTCTCTCTCTCTCTCTCTCTCTCTCTCTCTCTCTCTCTCTCTCTCTCTCTCTCTCTTTCTCTCTTTCTCTCTCTTCTATCTACTATCTTTTGTGTCCGTCCTGAAGGTTCCTACACAGTGACTTTCTACAGACACAGTCTCTAAATGGAGGATCTTGACCCTTATCTGAACCACCACCACCACCAGCCATACCAGCAACACCCATCCCTCCACGCCACTGAGCTATCCAGCCAACAGAGCTCTGATCTGGGATGCCATTCCACTCAGCCTCCCCTGGTTCTCCCGGAGCAACATGGAGATAGAGGGGCAGCGTCTGCACACTCCGTCCCAGCGTCGAGCCCTTATTCCGGGGGGAGCACGGAGAGCGGCAGGGGCGGGAGTGGAGGAGGGTTTTCCAACATGGCTGCCGCCGCATGTGTGGAGGGAGGAGCGAACGGTCTGGACGCCGGTCCGGGTGTTTTTAGCAACAGCTGGTTTGCCGGGGACAGGAAGGAGACCTGGGACGAGGGCGACAGCTCCGAGAGCGCGGAGGACGGCTTCTACAGAGGGAGGGACGATTGCTACGACAACAGTAGGGACGAGGTGTTTTACACCGGCGACTATGACTGCGAGGAGAGGGAACGGGTTGCTAGCTGTGCTAGCATTAGCGGAGATGCTAAAAGCTCTGTCTTTTTTCATAAGGATGCTATCTTGCTAACTAGCCATGATGTTGAAGGGGATCTTACTTACGACAGAGGTAGCAACGATAACTACAGTGCTAAGAGCACAGCATTTTACAACACCAATGCTAGCTTTAGCTATGATGCTAAATATGAGGGTATTTACAATAGGGATGCTAATACGCTACTTAGCCATGATGCTAACGTTGATATGATGTCAAGTAGAGGGAGTGAAAGCAGTCTAGAGGATTCCAGAAGGGCTGATCATTTTCGAAGGATTGACAGTTACATAGAGGGAGAACATAGTTTTACAGGAGATCTTCCACAGGCCCAGATGAAGCCTGGGGCTTGGGTTGGTCACATTCCCCTTGGTCAGGTCACCGAGGCTGGGGAGGGCAGGGTGAACTGGGCCCCTGTGAGTGTCAGTGGGACTTACACGCAGAAACTGGACTCGTTTTCCGAAGCGTTTTCATCCCAAAGACGGAGAGCGTTCCCAGGGATTCCCAACAGGATTTGCTACGGAGTGGGAAAGGAGGGAAACTCCGGCTTTTCCTTGGACGATGGACGAGACAATCCGGGATTGGTCAAATCCGAATACGGAAGCGTTTTCGATTCGTTGCCGAACACGGACTTGTATCGCCCTTCGTCAAACTCACCTCATCCTCACCTGATGGTTCTCAGCCCTCCCCCGACTCCCTTACCTCCCCCCTCTCTTTCTCCCCCCAAAATGGACTATTCCACTGTCAACAGCGGGACTGGAGCGTCAGCTCTACCAAAAGGGGGGGAACCATTTGGAACGGTCCAGTTTCCCCCGTGTTCTCCACAGACTCCTTCCTGCGACCCCTCTGCTTTTATTTGGAAGTTTCCGTCGCTTGCCCATTGGTTGCCGCAGCAGTCAGGTGACTGCATGAATGTTGTCGAGGGCAACCAGGGCTCCTGCCACTCACACGTTCGGGAGGCGGGGTTTACAAAGAAGGGATGTAATCTGCATGTTAACAACACAGGTACTATGTGTGTGTGTGTGAGTGTGTGTGTGTGTGTGTGAGTGTGAGTGTGAGTGTGAGTGTGAGTGTGAGTGTGTGCTACGCTAGTTACATTGTTTGAAATAGAAGATAATTCTCTGTCTATTATTTGTTGTTTTCCCTTCTTCTTCATTCATTTGATCAAATGTTAATGTTCTCAGCTCTGTTGAGGCCTCCGATGTCGCCCAGCATGCCCTTCATCCCCTCCTCATCTACTCATCCCACCCTCCATCCCACCCTCCATCCCTCCCTCCATCACTCCCTCCATCCCCCCCATATTCAGCCTTACAACCCAAGCGCACGTTCTCAGTCTCTGGAGAGAATTTCTCCTTTTATGGTCAAACAGGAAGCACAGAAGAGGCCTCTAAGCCAATCAAGTTCTCAGGTAATTCGTTAGTCTATGTTTTTGAATGACCTCCTCTGATTGGTCTTTTTTTCTCTTTCTGGAAATGTCTGTCCCTACACATTGTACAAAAGATGACTGACATCTCTATTTCTAATAATCTAATAATTGCTTTATTTATGGTCCAAAATGAGATAATTCAACATGAATAGAATTACAATACATATTTTGTTATTGCTTTACATCCCGTACAGAATAGAGCATCCCTGGTGGTGTACGACGGTACTACATTTCCCAGCCTCCTTCACTCCGGAGCAGAAGGGAAGCCAGGGCGTGGTTACACCCCCAGACCCATGCTGAACCCTCATCGCAAAGGAACAGGCCTCTACTCCTCCATCTCTGCCCTCCATTCCCAGGAACGAGGGATGATTGGAATCAAACAGGAGGAGAGCGGTTATCTATCGTGAGTATAGAAATCAAAGATTAAACTGACTGAATTTGGCTTCTTATAGGGCCACCGCAGATCACATGTAGAATACTAGTAGATAAACAGAAAAACATAAATGTAGATCAAACAAGTGCCTAAAAAATAACTGTTGTTTTGAATATCAATCTACACCATGGCTTCTTTCTTACTTATTATTTCTTACCTATCCTTCTTATCACTATCTGTACCTACACCATGGCTTCTTTCGTACTTATTATTTCTTACCTATCCTTCTTATCACTATCTGTACCTACACCATGGCTTCTTTCTTACTTATTATTTCTTACCTATCCTTCTTATCACTTCCTCTTCTATCGCTCCCTCTTTCAATCTATCTGTTTATCTTCTCCTTCTTATCACTTCCTCTTCTATCGCTCCCTCTTTCAATCTATCTGTTTATCTTCTCCTTCTTATCACATCCTCTTCTATCGCTCCCTCTTTCAATCTATCTGTTTATCTTCTCTTCCCATCTTTCTCCATGTCAGATCCATCAACATCGGCCCTGACTACCAAGCTGAGCTGCCCTGTCACTTCCTGGAAGGGGCAGGGCCAGGCGAGTGGTCACAGGAAGTGTTACCCAGGGAGCAGTTGCTGTGGAAACCATGGGAGGAGCTGGAGGATGGTTCAGTGTCAGAACATGGTAGGCCTCAACAAAACTGAACAAAACTACAATTCCCTCTTTTAAATTCAATAGTTGCTGAATGGCGCTCCCTACACCAAGTTAGAGAGAACGAGACCATCTAATCTAAACTTGTTTATTTGTGTGCCCCGTGTGTGTTTATTATATTATTATTATGTGTTGTGTTGAAGTGGAGGGGCTGCTGTCTATGTGCAGTTCCAGCTGTCTACCAGGAGGGGGCAGCAACATCGAGCTGGCTCTGCACTGCCTGCACCACTGTCACGGAAACATACTGGCAAGTGCTGTGTGTGTGTGTGGGTCTGTGTGTGTGCGTGTGTGTGAGCGTGTGTGTGTGTGTGTGTGTGTGTGTGTGTGTGTGTGTGTCATCAATCTGAATGTGTGTGTACCAAGCCTCCTATTACAAATGGATTAAATTGATTGATGGATGAATGTAATCCAATTCTTCAGATCATGTGTTTTCCAGTGACCTCTCATTGTGATGTCCCTTAACATTTTCCTCTTGGTTAACCTCTTTATCACTCCATCTTTTTGAGAATGACACTAATGATGATCTATCGCTCCGTCTCTTTCCCTTCTCCTCTCCTCCATCCCTCTCCCTCCTTCCATCTCCTCTATCCCTCTCTCTCTATTTATCTATCTTTTTACTCCCTCCCTCCATCTCTTTCTCCATCTCTCTATCTCTCCAATCCTCTCTCTCTGTCTATCTACTCCCTCCCTCCCTCCCTCTCTTCCAGGCAGCAGTAGAGTTTCTTCTCTTCTCTCATCCTTCGCCAGTGGGAGACTATCACTACTCCGGTAACCTTTGACCCCTGCATCTCACAACCCCCCCCCACCCCCCTCACATCTTAACCCTTATAATCCATGACCGCTAACCCTCTTATCATCAAAAGACTACACAACGTACTCAATTCCAAACGCCCCCGTCATCTCCTTGTTAGGTAGGGGTCGTAGGTCCTTTTGAACACGTCCCTATCTCTAGTCTAGTGAGCCCTGCCCCCTTATCACTCGCTTTTAGACGCGCCACAGAAAACCGCTTTGTCAATTATTGGACAGTCGTCTGTCGTTTCCCCAAGGCTCCCAGTGGAGCTGACCTTTCACCTTCACAGCTCCGTCACTATGGCTACATTTCAGAGTGTTAACTATACACTGCTACGTTTATATTTTATAGTTATAACTATACATTGTTATAGTCAAACTGTATAGTTATAACTATACATCGCTACGGTTACGTTCTGTAGTTATAACTATACATTGCTATGGTTAAATTTTTTTGTTATAACTTCACATCGCAATGTTTTCATAGTTATGGTCATTTTCAAATATATTAGTGTGGATTGTAGCTATGCTCATATTTAAATATATTAGCATGGATATTAGCTATGCTCATATTCAAAGAAATTAGCATGGATTGTAGTTATTCTCATATTTAAATACATTAGTGTGGCTTGTAGCTGTGATCATATTTAAATATATTAGTGTGGATTGTGGCTGTGCTCATGTTTAAATATATTAGTGTGGATTGTAGCTATGCTCATATTTAAATATATTAGTGTGGTTTAGCTGTGCTCATATTTAAATATATTAGTGTGTGTAGCTGTGTTTATATAGAAATATATTAGTGTGGATTGTAGCTGTGCTCATATTCAAATATATTAGTGTGGATTGTAGCTATGCTCATATTTAAATATATTAGTGTGGATTGTAGCTATGCTCATATTTAAATATATTAGTGTGGTTTAGCTGTGCTCATATTTAAATATATTAGTGTGTGTAGCTGTGTTTATATAGAAATATATTAGTGTGGATTGTAGCTGTGCTCATATTCAAATATATTAGTGTGGATTGTCGCTGTGCTCATATTCAAATATATTAGTGTGGATTATAGCTGTGCTCATATTCAAATATATTAGTGTGGATTGTAGCTGTGCTCATATTCCTAGTTTGGCTAATTGGAGCTGTTGTTGACTCAGCCTGAGTGATCTGCTGACTGCTTGGCCATGTGATTGGATCACATGCGTCCGCAGCCAATCGTAGTGTATCTTGGGTGAGG
>JAPMUY010003096.1:57500-60000 GCA_026901105.3 Galaxias olidus | reverse complement strand
CTTTAGGGAATGTGTTTACGTAGGTATTGTGTTTATAGTACAGGTCATGTTGCTTTAGGGAATGTGTTTATGTAGGTATTGTGTTTATAGTACAGGTCATGTTGCTTTAGGGAATGTGTTTACGTAGGTATTGTGTTTATAGTACAGGTCATGTTGCTTTAGGGAATGTGTTTACCTAGGTATTGTGTTTATAGTACAGGTCATGTTGCTTTAGGGAATGTGTTTATGTAGGTATTGTGTTTATAGTACAGGTCATGTTGCTTTAGGGAATGTGTTTATGTAGGTATTGTGTTTATAGTACAGGTCATGTTGCTTTAGGGAATGTGTTTACCTAGGTATTGTGTTTATAGTACAGGTCATGTTGCTTTAGGGAATGTGTTTACGTAGGTATTGTGTTTATAGTACGGGTCATGTTGCTTTAGGGAATGTGTTTACGTAGGTATTGTGTTTATAGTACGGCAGGTCATGCTGGCAGGTCAGAACAAATCTTTCAGAAGAATGTTATGTTTCCCTGGCCATGTTGTAATTGGACCCACAAATGCCGACGCTCCGGACACTTCACTGGCTTAAGGAAGGTCAATTCTAGCTCCTTTAATCAGCTCAACAGTTTGCAGCTGTGCTAACGTGATTGCACAAGATTTTGCTAATGATCAATTAGCCTTTCAACACAATAAACCTGGATTAGCTAACACACTGTGCCACTGGAGCACTGAAAACTGGGCTCCATACATCTACGTAGATATTCCATAATAAATCAGACATTTCCAGGTATAATAGTCACTTACCCCTTTAACAATGTCTAGACTGTGTTTCTGAACAATTATAAGAATTTGAATTGAATTTCTTTGCTTTTCTTAAAACACTTTCGACATTTCTAAGTGAACCCAAACATTTGAGCAGTGGTGTATATATAATGATTTATTATATTATATAAATAATAAATATATTCTAGGTTTAACATTTATTATATAATCTATATATAATGAGAAAGAATGTCCAAACTTTAGACTGGTACTGCATGTCATTTCTTATATTCTATATTTAACATGTATTACATATTCTATATGTGCATGTTATTTTTTATATTCTATATTTAACATGTATTATGTAATCTACATATGTATGTTTGTTTTTATATTCTATATTTAACATTACATTACATAATCTATATGTGCACGTTATTTTTTATATTCTATATTTAAGGTGTATTCTCTAATGAATATGTGTGTTTTTATATTCTCTATTTAAGGTGTATTCTCTAATGAATATGTGTGTTTTTATATTCTCTATTTAAGGTGTATTCTCTAATGAATATGTGTGTTTTTATATTCTCTATTTAAGGTGTATTGTGTAATGAATATGTGTGTTTTTATATTCTCTATTTAAGGTGTATTGTGTCTCTGTTGTTTCCAGGAGAACGGTGTGGATGCCATCCACCCCGGGTACGGCTTCCTGTCAGAGAGGTCAGACTTTGCCCAGGCCTGTGGAGACGCAGGGGTCCGCTTCATTGGACCTTCCCCAGAGACGGTGCGCCGGATGGGGGACAAAGTAGAGGCTCGCTCCCTGGCTATCAGCGCTGGTGAGGGAGAGAGAGAGGAGGGGAGGGAGGGGAGGGGAGGGAGGGGGAGTGAGAGAGAGGAGAGGGAGATGGGGAGAGGAGGGGGAGAGGAGAGGAGGCTCGCTCCCTGGCTATCAGCGCAGGTATGGAGGAGAGGGAGAGGGGGGGGGAGAGAGGGGGAGAGGAGGAGGAGGCTCGCTCCCTGGCTATCAGCGCAGGTATGGAGGAGAGGGAGAGGGAGGGGGGAGAGGAGGAGGCGAGGGAGGGGAGAGGAGAGGAGGCTCGCTCCCTGGCTATCAGCGCAGGTATGAGGGGGGGGGGAGGGGGGGGGGGGGGGAGAGGGAGGGGGAGAGGAGGGGGAGTGAGAGAGGAGGAGAGGGAGATGGGGAGAGGAGGGGGAGAGGAGAGGAGGCTCGCTCCCTGGCTATCAGCGCAGGTGAGGGGGAGAGGGAGAGGGGAGGGGGGAGAGGAGGAGGGGAGGAAGAGGGAGGGGGAGAGGAGGAGAGGGAGAGGGGGAGAGGAGGGGGAGAGGAGAGGGGGAGAGGAGGGGGCGAGGAGAGGAGGCTCGCTCCCTGGCTATCAGCGCAGGTATGGAGGAGAGGGAGAGGGGGGGGGAGAGAGGGGGAGAGGAGGAGGAGGCTCGCTCCCTGGCTATCAGCGCAGGCGAGGGGGGAGAGAGGAGAGGGAGGGGGGGAGGAGGGGAGGGCTGGGAGGGGGAGGGAGGGGAGGAGAGAGGGAGGGGGGGGAGAGAGAGGAGGAGGAGAGGAGAGGAGGCTCGCTCCCTGGCTATCAGCACAGGTATGGAGGAGCGGGGGAGGGAGGGGGAGAGAGGAGGGAGAGGGAGGGAGAAAGGAGAAGAGGGAGGGGGGGAGAGAGAAGGAAGGGGGAAGGGGAGAGGAGGAGATGGAGAGGAGAGGAGAGAAAGAGAAGAGGGAGAGCAGA
>JAPMUY010003096.1:52500-55000 GCA_026901105.3 Galaxias olidus | reverse complement strand
TATCCCTTAGGTGTGTGAGTGTGTGAGTGTGTGTGTGAGAGAGAGAGAGAGAGAGGGAGAGAGAGAGAGAGCGAGAGAGCGCAGACATTCTGCAGACGTTTAGAATAATCACAGACTTCAGGGCAAGTTGCAAAGTCTGGTGTATTTTCAGGATTACCTTTTAAAGAGCTAACCTTCCAAAATGCCTCTGCGGTTTCTTTCTCTCTGCCACTCTTCTCTCTTTTCCTCTTTATTTTCTATTTCTCTCTGTCTCTCTCTCTCTCTCTCTCTCTTTTCTCTCACTCCCCTTGTGTCTCGTTTCCTCCCTTTCTCTTTCATCTCTTAATTTAAACCACTTTCTGCTTTTTTTCTCCTCTATTTTCCCTTCGTTTACCCCCCCCCCCCCCTCTCTCTCTCTCTCCTCTTCACATTCCTCTCCTCGTTTCCCAGGTGATAAGTATGGGAATGTAATCCATCTTTACGAGAGAGACTGTTCCATCCAGCGAAGACACCAAAAGGTCAACTGTTATTTTGATTTATCTGATTCTTTACAACACACTATGGAAATGAATTGCATCCTCCAGGTTGCTTAGCAACGACCTGACAAGTTGATTATGAAGTAACTAAACATAATAATGAGAGCCATCTAAACTGGAAATGATCTCCCACAGCAGGAGACAGTTTGCTAGGAGCACAACCTGAAAGCATATCATTCTGACATGCTAGTATCTCAAGCTAACGTTCTAGCCAAAAGAAGCAGATTTTAGCGAACGCAATCTAACCTGCTAGTATCTCAAGCTAACGTTCTAGCCAAAAGAGGCTGATTTTAGCTAACTCAATCTGACCTGCTAGTATCTCAAGCTAACTTTCTAGCCAAATAAGGCTGATTTTAGCTAACTCAATCTGACCTGCTAGTATCTCAAGCTAACTTTCTAGCCAAATAAGGCTGATTTTAGCCAACACAATCTGACTTGCTAGTATCTCAAGCTAACGTTCTAGCCAAAAGAAGCTGATTTTATCGTAAGCAATCTGACCTGCTAGTATCTCAAGCTAATGTTCTAGTCAAAAGAGGCTGATTTTAGCTAACTAGTCTGACCTGCTAGTATTTCAAGCTAACGTTATTGCCAAAGGAGGCTCATTTTAGCAAACTCGAGTTAACCTTCTTGGAACTCAAGCTAACTTCTAGTCAAAAGAGCCTGATTTTAGCTAGCTCAAGCTGCTGACATGCTAGTAACTCAAGATAACTTTCTAGCCACAAAAGGCTGAATTTAACTAGCTCAAGCTGAAATGCTAGTAACATAAGCTAACTTTCGTACCCCAAGAGGCTGGTTTGAGCTAACAAAGCTAATAAGCTAGTAACTCAAGCTAACTTTCTAGCCACAAGAGGCATATTTTTAGCTAACTATGCTAATATGCTAGATACGCAAGCTCTGGCTAATAAAGGTTAGGGTGACTAGAAGTAGTTTAGTAGTAAAGTATTCGTTGATATAATTTCTGTTGTTAATGTTGTTGTTATTGATAATGTTGTAGTTGTTGTTCTTGTGGTTGGTAATGTTGTTATTGATAATGTTGTATTTGTTGTTCTTGTGGTTGGTAATGTTATTTTTGATAATGTTGTAGTTGTTGTTCTTGTGGTTGGTAATATTGTTGTTGATAATGTTGTAGTTGTTGTTCTTGTGGTTGGTAATGTTGTTGCTGTTGTCGTTTGCACAGGTGGTAGAGATAGCTCCTGCTGCTCAGTTGGACCCAGAGCTAAGACAGCGACTCCATTCTGACTCTATCAACCTGGCTAAGCTGGTAAGACCCCGAGACACACACACACACACACACACACACACACACACACAAACAACCTTTAATAAGGTTGTAAGTTTGTCCCGAGTTGCTCTGTGAGCGTTCAGACATGACTAATGGATAGAATCACTGTGGAGTCACAGAACAGCCTTGGTGTTGTGTCAGTACGTGTGTCTGCGTATGGCACGTACACGCTGTGTGTGGTTATGTGTGTGTTACTCGTGCGGGGTGTGTGTGTGTGTACTGTGTGTGTGTTTGCGTGTGCAGGCTGGTAGTTTTGCAGTGTGTACGTGTGTGATGTGGTATTATTTGGGGGTGTATGTGTCTGTGTGTGTGTGTGATGTGGTATTATTTTGTGTGTGTGTGTGTGTGTGTGTGTGTGTGTGTGTGTGTGTGTGTGTGTGTGTGTGTGTATTGTGCTGGGTTTTGTGTGTTTGTTTGTGTAAGCAGGCTGGGAGTGCTGCAGTGTGTAATGTGGTATTGTTGGTGTGTGTGCCAGTGATGTGGTAGTATTTGGGTGTGTGTGTGTGTTTGTGTGATGTGGTATTATTTGGGCGTCTGTGTATGTGTGTGTGTTTGTGTGATGTGTGTGTGTTTGTGTGATGTGGTATTATTTGGGTGTGTGTGTGATGTGGTAATATTTGGGCATGTGTGTATGTGTGTGTGTTTGTGTGATGTGGTAGTATTTGGGGGTGTGTGTTTGTGTGATGTGGTATTATTTGTGTGT
>JAPMUY010003096.1:20000-25000 GCA_026901105.3 Galaxias olidus | reverse complement strand
TGTGTGTAACATTCTGCTGCCTCGTTGATGAGGAAGACGAGGAGGAGGAGGGTGAATGGGAGCTTTTATACCACAGTTCTACAAGCTCCATTAATTAGCTAACGGTAATGAGCGACACAAAAGATCATGATTTGTTTATTTAATGGTTTATTTAATCGTTTGTTTGATTGTTTGTTTGACTCCGCCACCACACACAGATCCACCACTGGGACGGGCACTGCACTGTTGCCGAGCAACACATACACATAGATGTATGGTTCAAAGAGTCAGAGCTGTTATACCCTATCAGCACTCACGGAATGTGTCCGGTCCAATCAGATCACTTGGTCAAAACTATTGTATGTGTTATAATTATGATATGTTTATGACATCATAAAGAGATATGATAGTGATGGGGTTTAGAGTTATAATTATGATATGTTTATGACATCATAAAGAGATATGATAGTGATGGGGTTTAGAGTTATAGTTCTGATATGTTTATGACATCATAAAGAGATATGATAGTGATGGGGTTTAGAGTTATAGTTATGATATGTTTATGACATCATAAAGAGATATGATAGTGATGGGGTTTGGAGTTATAATTATGATATGTTTATGACATCATAAAGAGATGTGATAGTGATGGGGTTTGGAGTTATAGTTACGATATGTTTATGACATCATAAAGAGATATGATAGTGATGGGATTTGGAGTTATAATTATGATATGTTTATGACATCATAAAGAGATATGATAGTGATGGGGTTTAGAGTTATAGTTATGATATGTTTATGACATCATAAAGAGATATGATAGTGATGGGGTTTAGAGTTATAGTTATGATATGTTTATGACATCATAAAGAGATATGATAGTGATGGGGTTTAGAGTTATAGTTACAATATGTTTATGACATCATAAAGAGATATGATAGTGATGGGGTTTAGAGTTAGAGTTATGATATGTTTATGACATCATAAAGAGATATGATAGTGATGGGGTTTAGAGTTAGAGTTATGATATGTTTATGACATATATGATAGTGATGGGGTTTAGTGGTAGCCTAGTTTGTAGAACAGCTACCTGGTGACCAAAGGGTCCTGAGTCCGAGCCCACCTGGGAACCACCACCACCAGTGTGCCCTCGAGCAAGGCACTTAACCCTAAGTTGCTCCAGAGGGACAGGTCCATGTGATTTCACTGTAAGTGTCTCTGGATAAAAGGGTAATGTAATGTAATGAAAGACCCAGGGGACCCTCCGATATCAAAGGCTTTCCCTCTTCATTGTGAAGTCTCAGTTCTGGCACAAAGTGCTTTTCTGAAAAGTATCCTTTGTGTTCAAAGCCCCCCCCCCCCCCCCGTCCGTGTCGGCTTGACTTTGACACTCTGAAAGCCCTGTACCTTCCCTCTGTGTTTTTCTGCGCAATGCATTGTGGGGGCCTCGCCTCATTGGCTCCTTTGTGAGTCCGGAGTCCCGAAGGTGGTTTCCACGGCGACAGGGCGACAGGTGCGATTGTGTGTCCTGGACTCGGGCCCCTTGGGGATGAAACGGCACAAAGCCCCCATTCAGATGCGGGCACGCTGCCCCTAGTGGCCGACAGGGGAAGTGACACTGGTAGACCATAGCAGCAATCTCAGGGATCTCTGTCTGTCTGTGTCAGAATAACAGTGTGTTCACTCTTCCTCTGTCTGTCTGTGTCAGAATAACAGTGTGTTCACTCTTCCTCTGTCTGTCTGTGTGAGAATAACAGTGTGTTCACTCTTCCTCTGTCTGTGTCAGAATAACAGTGTGTTCACTCTTCCTCTGTCTGTCTGTGTCAGAATAACAGTGTGTTCACTCTTCCTCTGTCTGTCTGTGTCAGAATAACAGTGTGTTCACTCTTCCTCTGTCTGTGTCAGAATAACAGTGTGTTCACTCTTCCTCTGTCTGTGTGAGAATAACAGTGTGTTCACTCTTCCTCTGTCTGTGTCAGAATAACAGTGTATTCACTCTTCCTCTGTCTGTGTCAGAATAACAGTGTGTTCACTCTCCCTCTGTCTGTCTGTGTCAGAATAACAGTGTGTTCACTCTTCCTCTGTCTGTGTCAGTATAACAGTGTGTTCACTCTTCCTCTGTCTGTGTCAGAATAACAGTGTGTTCACTCTTCCTCTGTCTGTGTCAGAATAACAGTGTGTTCACTCTTCCTCTGTCTGTGTCAGAATAACAGTGTGTTCACTCTTCCTCTGTCTGTGTCAGAATAACAGTGTGTTCACTCTTCCTCTGTCTGTGTCAGAATGTGTGTTCACTCTTCCTCTGTCTGTGTGTGTCTGTATAACAGTGTGTTCACTCTTCCTCTGTCTGTGTCAGAATAACAGTGTGTTCACTCTTCCTCTGTCTGTGTCAGAATAACAGTGTGTTCACTCTTCCTCTGTCTGTGTCAGAATAACAGTGTGTTCACTCTTCCTCTGTCTGTGTCAGAATAACAGTGTGTTCACTCTTCCTCTGTCTGTGTGAGAATAACAGTGTGTTCACTCTTCCTCTGTCTGTGTCAGAATAACAGTGTGTTCACTCTTCCTCTGTCTGTCTGTGTCAGAATAACAGTGTGTTCACTCTTCCTCTGTCTGTCTGTGTCAGAATAACAGTGTGTTCACTCTTCCTCTGTCTGTGTGAGAATAACAGTGTGTTCACTCTTCCTCTGTCTGTGTGAGAATAACAGTGTGTTCACTCTTCCTCTGTCTGTGTGAGAATAACAGTGTGTTCACTCTTCCTCTGTCTGTCTGTGTGAGAATAACAGTGTGTTCACTCTTCCTCTGTCTGTCTGTGTGAGAATAACAGTGTGTTCACTCTTCCTCTGTCTGTGTGAGAATAACAGTGTGTTCACTCTTCCTCTGTCTGTGTCAGAATAACAGTGTGTTCACTCTTCCTCTGTCTGTCTGTGTCAGAATAACAGTGTGTTCACTCTTCCTCTGTCTGTGTCAGAATAACAGTGTGTTCACTCTTCCTCTGTCTGTGTCAGAATAACAGTGTGTTCACTCTCCCTCTGTCTGTCTGTGTCAGAATAACAGTGTGTTCACTCTTCCTCTGTCTGTGTCAGAATAACAGTGTGTTCACTCTTCCTCTGTCTGTGTCAGAATAACAGTGTGTTCACTCTTCCTCTGTCTGTCTGTGTCAGAATAACAGTGTGTTCACTCTTCCTCTGTCTGTGTCAGAATAACAGTGTGTTCACTCTTCCTCTGTCTGTGTCAGAATAACAGTGTGTTCACTCTCCCTCTGTCTGTCTGTGTCAGAATAACAGTGTGTTCACTCTTCCTCTGTCTGTGTCAGAATAACAGTGTGTTCACTCTTCCTCTGTCTGTGTCAGAATAACAGTGTGTTCACTCTTCCTCTGTCTGTCTGTGTCAGAATAACAGTGTGTTCACTCTTCCTCTGTCTGTGTCAGAATAACAGTGTGTTCACTCTTCCTCTGTCTGTGTCAGAATAACAGTGTGTTCACTCTTCCTCTGTCTGTGTGAGAATAACAGTGTGTTCACTCTTCCTCTGTCTGTGTCAGAATAACAGTGTGTTCACTCTCCCTTCTTCCTCTCTCTCTCTCTCTCTCTCTGTCTCTCTCTCTCTCTCTCTCTCTCTCTCTCTCTCTCTCTCTCTATATCTCTCTCTCTTCTCTCTGTCTCCCTCTTCTTTCTCTCTCAGTTCTCTCTCTATCTCTCTCTCTCTCTCTCTCTCATCTCTCTCTCTATATCTCTCTCTATATCTCTCTCTCTCTCTCTCTCTCATATCTCTCTCTCTATATACTCTCTCTCTCTCTCTCTCTCTCTCTCTCTCTCTCTCTCTCTCTCTCTCTCTCTCTCTCTCTCTCTCTCTCTCTCTCTCTCTCTCTCTCTCATCTCTCTCTCTCATTCTCTCTCTCTCTCTCTCTCTCTCTCTCTCTCTCATCCTCTCTCTCTCTCTCTCTCTCTCTCTCTCTCTCTCTCACACACACACTCTCTCTCTCTCTCTCCCTCTCTCTCTCTCTCTCTCTCTCTCTCTCTCTCTCCTCTCTCTCTCTATTCTCTATTCTATTCTCTCCCTCTCCCTGTTGCTCTCTACCCCATCTCCGTCCTTCTCTCTCCCTCCCTCCCTCCCTCCCTCCCTCTCTTCTCCCTCCCTCCCTCCCTCCCTCCCTCTCTCCCTCTCTCTGCCTCCCTGCCTCCCTCCCTCCCTCCATTCCCCCTCCCCCTCTCTCTCTCCCTCCCTCCCTGCCTCCCTCCCTCCCTCTATTCTCCCTCCCTCCCCCCCTCCCTCTCTCCCTCTCTCCCTCCCTGCCTCCCTCCCTCTATTCCCCCCCTCCCTCTATCCCCCTCCCCCTCCCTCCCTCCCTCCCTCCCTCCCTCTATTCTCCCCTCTCACAATCCTTCTTTTCGATCAGACCAGACAGTCATTCTGATGCTGCTCCATCTCCTCACAATAAAACCAGAGGAACTTTAATTAAAAATCTACAGTGTGTAAAGATCTGTGTGTGTGTGCGTGTGTGTGTGCATGTGTGTGTGCATGTGTGTGTGTGTGTGTGTGCGTGTTTACTGTTTTCCTGTTCGGTGGGGTGTGTGTACAAATTGGGCGTCTATGTTTGCATTTGAATGTTTATTCCTTGTGTGTGTGTGTGTGTGTGTGTGTGTGTGTGTGTGTGTGTGTGTGTGTGTGTGTGTGTGCGTTTGGGTTTTGCAATTCAATGTGTATTGAGGCAATGTGCCTGCTTCCCCCCTTCTCTCTCTCTCTCTCTCTCTCTCCTCCACATTCTTTCTCCTTGTTCCTGCCATCTCTCCATCCCTCCCTCCATCTCTCCATCCCTCCCTCTATCCCTCCCTTCATCCCTCCATCCCTCCACATCTGATAATATTGTTTGAGGTAATGTATTTGTGTTTACCCAGACAGCCCTCTGTTTCTCTCCCCCTCTTCCCCTCCTCCCCCTCTCCCTCCATCCCGCCTCTCAGCCTTCACAGTGAGACATGGATGTTTCTCTGCTTCTCTTTATTTCTTTTTTCTTTCTTTCTTTCTCCTC
>JAPMUY010003096.1:12500-15000 GCA_026901105.3 Galaxias olidus | reverse complement strand
TGCTCCCTCTACCTCATCCCTTCTTCTGGTGTTTTCCTCTCTTCCGCCTTACTGCTCCCTCTACCTCATCCCTTCTTCTGGTGTTTTCCTCTCTTCTTACTGCTCCCTCTACCTCATCCCTTCTTCTGGTGTTTTCCTCTCTTCCGCCTTACTGCTCCCTCTACCTCATCCCTTCTTCTGGTGTTTTCCTCTCTTCCGCCTTACTGCTCCCTCTACCTCATCCCTTCTTCTGGTGTTTTCCTCTCTTCCGCCTTACTGCTCCCTCTACCTCATCCCTTCTTCTGGTGTTTTCCTCTCTTCTGCCTTACTGCTCCCTCTACCTCATCCCTTCTTCTCTCCTACTTTCCTGTCTCTCCCTTGTTCTCCCAAAATACATTTTTTTATGATATCTTCTCTATCTCTCTCTCTCTCTCTCTCTCTCTCTCTGTCTCTCTCTCTCTCTCTCTCTCTGTCTCTCTCTCTCTCTCTCTCTCTCTCTCTCTCTCTCTCTCTCTCTCTCTCTCTCTGTCTCTCTTTCTCTCTGTCTCTCTCTCTCTCTCTCTCTCTCTCTCTCTCTCTCTCTCTCTCTGTCTCTCTTTCTCTCTCTCTCCCTCTCACTTTCTCTCTTTCTCTCTCTCTATATATATGTCTTTCTCTCTCCATACATATATCAGTTATTCTCTCTCTCTCTCCCTCTCTCTCCATATATATCCCCCCCCCCCTCTCCCCTCCTGTTGCTAGGCTCAGCGGGGCTATTTGCTGGCCAGCCACAGAATGTGTGTATACTTAGAGAAGAGAGGAATGAAATATAGATAAGCACCCTGTACAAACACAGGGGAGAGAGATGGAGAGAGGGGGAGGGGGGGGGGGAGGAGGGAGATGGAGAGGGGGGAGGGGGTGGGAGGGAGATGGGGGGATGCATAAGTTATACAGGAGGGTTGTGGACAGGCCAAATGCCTGTAAAGGTATATGGAGGAAGAGGAGGAGGAAAAGAGTGGGGTAAGGAGGAAGAGAGTATAGAGGAATAAGAGGGAAGAGGAGGAGAGGGAAAGAGAGGGAAAGAGAGAACAGATAAAAGAGGAGCTGGGGAAGAGGAAGAGTGGGATGCGACGGGTGAAGATGAGGAGGAAGATGTGAAATAGAATAGCCAGCAGACAACGGCACCCAAAGAGAACCATCGAGCATGACATCTCCATCTACTTCTCTTTTTCATCCCTCCATCCACTCTGGTCTGTTGCACAGCTTGGGCCCTTCTCGTGGAGCGAGGGATGAGGGGAGGGGGGGATGGAGGGATGGAAGATAAGAAGATACGGAGGAGTCTGTCACGGTGGAACAGGGAGACCTGCAGAGAAACATGGAGATGAAAAGAGAGGGATGGAGGGAGGGAGGAAGGGATGGAGGGAGGGAGGGAGGGAGGGAGGGAGGGAGGAGGGGGATGGAGGGAGGGAGGGAGGGAGGGAGGGAGGGAGAGCAAACATAGGGATGACAGGAGATAACAACGGGGGGGGGGGTGACAGTCACTCTCTTTCTAAAAAGAGAGAGGGGGAGAGTAGGAGAGGGGGAGCGGAGAGGGGGCGCGTAGGAGAGGTGAAGAGGAGAGGGGGAGAGGAGAGGGGGAGCGTAGGAGAGGAGAAGAGGAGAGGGGGAGAGGAGAGGAGGGAGAGAGGAGAGGTGAAGAGAGAGAGAGGGAGAGGAGGAGATAGAGAGAGAGGAGAGGAGGAGAGAGGGGGGAGGAGGAGAGAAAGGGGAGAGGAGGAGAGAGAGAGAGGGAGAGAGAGAGGGGGAGGATTCACACAGTGGAGGGGCAGTCAGAGAGGTGGAGAGGAGAGGGGGAGAGGGGGAGAGAAGGAGAGAGAGAGGGGGAGGATTCACACAGTGGAGGGGCAGTCAGAGAGGTGGAGAGGAGAGGGGGAGAGGGGGAGAGAAGGAGAGAGAGAGAGAGGAGAGGGGGAGGATTCACACAGTGGAGGGGCAGTCAGAGAGGTGGAGACGAGAGGGGGAGAGGGGGAGAGAAGGGAGAGAGGGAGAGAGAGAGAGAGAGAGAGAGGGATTCCTTCCCTCTGTTCTCTCCCTCTCTCTCTCTCTCCTTCCTCACCCGCCTTTTTCCTTCCCTTTGTTCTCTCCCTCTCTCTCTCCTTCAGCCCTGCCTCTTTTGAAGCTAGGTAGTTCACTTATTAACATGCAGTAGAGAGTGTGTGTGTACTTGTGTGTACTTGTTTGTGTGTTGCTCTGTGTGTGTATGTACTTGTTTGTGTGTCTCTCTCTCCCTCTCTCTCTGTGTATGTCCTTGTTTGTGTGTGTGTGTGTGTGTGTGTGTGTGTGTGTGTGTGTGTGTGTGTGTGTGTGTGTTTGTGTTCAAAACACAGCAAAACAACATCTTTTGCAACATGTCAAGGCATTTTTCTGTCGCTCTGTTAGACAAAGTGAAAAACATCTGAAGTGAGAGAGAGAGAGAGAGAGAGAGAGAGAGAGAGAGAGAGAGAGAGAGAGAGAGAGAGAGAGAGAGAGAGAGAGAGAGAGA
>JAPMUY010003096.1:0-2500 GCA_026901105.3 Galaxias olidus | reverse complement strand
AGGAGAGAAGGAGAGAGAGAGAAGAAGAGAGAGATGGAGAGAGAGGGAGAGAGAGAGAGAGAGAGAGAGAGAGAGGGAGAGAGAGAGAGAGAGAGAGAGAGAGAGAGAGAGAGAGGGCGAGAGAGGAAGAGAGAGAGAGAGAGAGAGGAAGGGAGGGAAGGGTTTAGGGGCGTACAGACAGACAGGGATTGATTTATGAGTTGGGAGAGAGAGAGATGGAGGGGGTGAATGTATTTCAGCAATAAAGCAGAATGAGAAGAGAGAGAGAGAGAGAGAGAGAGAGAGAGAGAGAGAGAGAGAGAGAGAGAGAGAGAGAGAGAGAGAGGGGCGGCGGATAGTTGAAGTTGAGAGATTGAATGGAAGAAAGAGGTGCGAGAGGGGGAGGGGAATGAAGGAGGGATGAGTGGGAGAGAGATAGAGAGAGGAAGAGAGGAAATGGAGGAGCACCTCTAGTCTATGTCACACTATGTCTAGTGCTGAAACATCGTCTGCAGATAACTCAATCTCTCTCTCTCTCTCTCTCTGTGGTTGTATGACGTAGTCTTTCTGCAGGAGATGCAGATGATGAGGTGAATTGGGGTCCATGGTGGGAGGGACAGCGGGTCCTAAGCCACGGGACAAACTTTAGTGCAGGAGTAGCAGTTTTATTTGCATCGCACATTGGTGTAAATGTTCTATCCTCCACAGAGATAGTGAAGGGCCGATTATTGTTAGTTAGGGCTAAGATAGAAGACAGTGTTTTTAATTTCATCAGTATTTATGCTCCCAATCTGGGCTCTGAATGGATAGCGGTTTTTAAACTTTTGAAGGACACATTAGTACAGGTTGGTCAGGGTGAATGTGTCATTATGGGAGGGGACTGGAACTGCACAGTTGATTTTACACTAGACAGGAACAGGGAGGAGCCCCACCTGCAGTCCTCCACATGTCTATCACAACTTTTAAACCAATCAAAACTGATGGATGCTTGGCGGGTTAAACACCCTATAGTGAGGCAGTACACATGGGTCAGAGTTTCAAATAGTTCAATTAGTGCGGCAAGATTAGACAGGATTTATTTATCAGATTTGTTCAGTTCAAGGTTACTGAGGAGTTTTATTTTTCCGGTTGGTTTCACTGATCACCATCTTGTGACAATTGATGTGTGTACCAGCACCATTGCCAGGCCCAGAACTTATTGGCATTTTAATACTAAGTTGATCCAGGATAGGCTCTTTAGTTCAAAATTTTTTGACTTTCTGGGAACTATGGAGGGCAAAAAAGGGTGACTTCAGTTCCTTGAGCCAGTGGTGGGAGGTGGGTAAGGCCCAGATTCGAGTCTTCTGCCAGCAGTATACCTCTAGCTCCTCTGCTAGGATTAGGGAGACCGTTCAGTGACTGGAGCAGGAGATCAGGGATATCGAATGTAGCCTGATTTTAAATGTAGACATGGAAGACGGTATACAATTGAAAGAAAAGAAATAGGAGTTAGGTTTATTTTTAAAGAGAGGGTGAAGGGGGCTATGGTTAGAGCCCGTTACATTAATATTAGGGAAATAGATGCGCCCAGCACTTTCTTTTTCAACCTTGAGAGAACAGTGGCTCAGAAAAAACAAATGGCCTGCCTTAGTCTTCCTGATGGGAGGGTAACCACAGACCCTGCAGAAATGAGGAAACATGCTGTGGACTTCTATACAGACCGTAAATTAGCCCAATGGGGCGGAGGTTTCCGACACAGAATGTACCGCTGAGCTTCTTCAGGAGCTCAGTTATGAGGAGCCTCAGCTGGAGCAGACTCTGAGCTCAGAACGCGATGCCTTAGACTCTGAGCTTAGTTATGAGGAGCTCACTACAGCGGTCAACCAATTGGCTCCTGGTCGGGCTCCTGACATTGAAGGTCTGCCCGCAGAATTTTTCAAACATTTCTGGGGCTGTATTGGAGTGGACTTTTGGACGGTCTTACTGGAGTGCTACGAAGGGGGATCCCTCCCAACTTCCTGTTGCCATGCAGCTCTATCTTTGCTGCCAAAGAAAGGAGACTTGGCACTTTTAAAAAACTGGAGACCAGTTGCGCTGCTTTGCACGGATTATTAAATATTGTCTAAGGTGCTGGCAAACAGATTGAAAGTGTATCTAGGGATCCTGATACATAAGGACCAGTCATACTGTATTCCAGATAGATTGATTATGGACAATCTGCACCTGATGAGAGACATTATAGACATGTAAAAGCTGTGATTTTAGCATTAGTTTACTGTCCTTGGACCAGGAAAAGGCTTTTGATCGTCTTGATCATACCTTTCTATTTTCCACTTTGAAAGCCTTTGGTTTTGGGGAGGGTTTTATTTCATGGGTACAGCTTTTACATAGGGAGGCTTCTGTTTTAGTTAAGGTGGGGGGTGGTCTAAGTCGTCCCATTTCTGTAACAAGAGGGATTAGACAGGGTTGTCCAGCTTCGGGACAGCTCTATAGATTAGCAGTGGAGCCTCTGCTGGCCAGATTTAGGAGTAGGCTAACGGGT